>JAHBCN010017996.1:0-17623 GCA_019359885.1 Listronotus oregonensis
ACAATGAAGCGAATTATTTGTGAAAAAATTGTGTATAATGGATACAAATCTGTTTTACAAAGATCTAGTATACAAGGGTTGGTATCATTACTATCAAGTGCTGAAAAAAGTCAGGACAATCTAGCAAAAGAAACTGTCAAAAAAATGATATTTTAAATGGCGCAATTACAATAAAATATTATAAAGACTGTCGTAAATCTTACACAAATTCTCAAAACTATTATCATACTTTGCAATCAGACAGTGGCGCCGGTCCTTCAAATTATTGTAACACTAAACTTAAACGCGATAGTTTGAATATTAGAAAAATGTGCTTTTTTGCAACAATAGTACAAATATAAACAAGTAATATAAATATTATTATGTACCAACATAGTATAGTTGGTACCTTTATATTAGTTTATGTTTTGTACTGAAAGCAAATACGAATTTCAATTTTATTCTTATAAATAATGTATAGGGTATTTATTTTTTTACATAGTACTGAATCTTTTTAGGTAGTAAAATAGCTACCTATTAAAAAAATAATAAAGCTGCCAGGAATAGAAATGACATTAATATGATATCTAAATTACGTGGCTATGAAGATTTATTTGCGTTTGATGAGAAATATCATAAATAATGTTACAGCCACTACATATCTGAAAATAGTTCGACAATATCTACCTCTTCTGCGAGTACAGGTAGTGATGTTCAGATAGATCTTTTACTTCCTAAAGAAATGTCCAAAATTTAAACTTTATTAAGAGCTGCTGCCATAATACGTAGTGCAAGGTTTTATGTCAACGCAAAATTGAATTTCCATCATGTACTTGTGTGAGAGAAGACCTAAAATATTGTAAGGAGTGTAAATCTCGTTCCTTCAATAACATTATTAAAGATTTTGATGCGGAAATCGATTAAATTTACGAAGAATGCCAATAGTGAAGCGCATGAATAACTACTTATGTTGGATCATTTTTAAACTGAAAATTCGGTGCCGTTTGAAAACAAAAAAAACATTAAAAGTTGCAAAAAAGATTTGGCGGCGCTTTTGCTTTTTATAATGTGCCGCTTCCCGCAGGTGTCTGTAATAATGGACCATATAAAAAGCAAAGCCGACCGACAATAAAAATTAAATCTTTTTGCTACTTTTTGTGTTTTTTTTCCCTTTTCAAAGGGCACCGAATTTTCATTTTAAAAATGATTCCACTATACATATTACATTTTTGGGTCGGGTAAATTTATTATTTATTTGTCGTATGGCGATTCAGACACAGTAAACTTAAAAGCTAGATTACACATATAAGCTAATAAAACAAACTTTGGGATTTCACAAACAAACATCAAGTCGGTTAATATAATCTATCGACCCGGCAGTTGCCAGCAGAAAGTCTTCAGGTCTATCGTCGTAGGATCTTGTGGGGCATTCCTCCGTGATGTGTTTAATCGTTTGATATTCTCCGCAGTCGCAGTATGGTGATGGTTGTTTGCCCCATTTGTGCAGGAGGTATGCGCATCTGCCATGTTGCGTTCTAATTCTATTAAGTGTGGACCAGTTTCTGCATGGTAGGTCAAACCCTGGGGGCTTTTGGGTAATGCAGGGCATAATATTGCCTTGTTGAGTGGTCCATTCTTAAGTCCATGCATTGGTCAGGTTGAACTCCTCTTGCATTGCTGCGCTTGCCGTTTTAGTTGGTGGATTTCTGGAGCGGAGACGATTGTGGTTTGCGTCCTTGCGGTCGGGTAAAGAAAATCACCCACAGAATTGGATGATTTTTAAATTTGCAATGTAAAATATACTTTAAGTATTATTTTTTCAGGAAAAAAATGCGCATGATGTGGTTTTCACCAAGAAAGGCCAATAAAAATTCTAAAAATTGGTCATAATTTGATATTTTATTTTAACTATTTACGATTTACATGTAATAAATACATGCATCGCTTCAAGACGTTTACAGTGTTGCTAAACGGAAATATTATTAATTAATAATAAAAAAAACTCTGCCATTACCATTAGGATAATTTTTATTGAATCAAAAATATTTGAAATTCGAGCCAGTCACAAATATAATTAGGGAAAATAAAAAGCCGCTTTAACTAACTAGCACTAATCATGACCTACCAGAACGGCGCATTTATAATAAAGAAAATTTACAATTTAACGAGGAAAACCTATCCAGAACTAACTAGGATCTAACCAGGAACTAACTATAACTAGTTAATACTTTGAAAGTTGTTGTTTGTTAGTTCTGGTTAGTTTTTTCTCTAAAAAAAAACCTTCAATAATAACAAATTATTACAAAAAGTCTGGCAACATTGCTTAATCAAGCAGCATTTTAGACACGTCAAAGAACGGCATCGTATCATCTCTTTATTTGGAAAAAAAGAAATTATAGGTCTGTTTGTTATCAAGTTTAAGCCGCGTATTCACTTAGCGAACGTATAAGGCCGCACGGCAACGAACATATACGTTCGGTTGGTGTGGACGTGAATAATTTTATCTACGAACGCATGCATTCGGTTGCGGAAAGGTTCGCTCGCTTGTCGGTACATCAAAGGACATTCGCCACACGTCGTTTTGTGATGTGTACGCATATGAATGAAATACAAATGAATATGAATTGTCGGAACAAAGGTGAACAACACTACACGCATGCGTTTGTTAAATGTGGATGTCAGAGCGCATATCGAACAAAATTTACGCACATTTACGGCATATACGTTTGTTGCCGTGCGGCTGTATACGTTCGCTAAGTGAATACCCGGCTTTGAGTAGGACAAAGTAGGTGAGTGTAGGACTAAAAAGTGGAAATAAGTTCAGATTTGATTTTTATAAAAAACGCGTTTTAGACTTATTTCAGAAATTAAAAATGGCTTTATGGTTATGATTATAAACAAACAACTTTAAGTCTTGTATAAAACATGCATCTAACTTCACTACTTCGAGAGTCAGCGTAATTAAGTGAAAACTAGTTTACACCAGAATTTATACCAAACACCTAGTCCTAAATTACACTGGCGATAACAAACGGTTTATTGACAAAAAAGTGTAAAATAGAGTACTCTATTTCTGGATAACAAACAGACCTTATATATTTCTGTTTAAAAAAGACGTTTAACGAAGCCCTAGTTTATATTTTGTGTACTAGGTATATTTCTCAAATTTAATTAAAAGATATAAAGCATCCGCAACTTTTTGTTGCTCAAAATGTTTTAAAAATAAAGAAGTTTTGAATGTGTAATCAAAAAATAACGAATTCCGTGGGTGGTTTTCTTTACCAGCAACCAATAAAAAAAAGTTTAATAAACCTACTAATTAGGTGGGTAATTAATAACAATATTTTTTTTGTATGGGTTTAAAAATTTACCCACCTGTTTTGGATATTTTAAATTTTCATTTTTTAAACAACTGAAGCAGCCCCTAGATCTGCGTTTAAACCTGTTGATAAAACTACACTCCCACCGGACCGTAAGATCTTTGCAGTCGGCCGGCGGCCGGCTCGCTAAGCTGAGTGCGCAAAAATATGACTTTGGCCCTAAAAAAATATCACTGACTCAATACTATAAAAGGAATATAAAAAATTTTTATTTTAAAAACTTTTTTTAAACATTAGCTACAATTTGTACGCAGCATGAATATATAAATTTTCAATAATAAACTTTCTTCTTATTTGCCTAAAATTACGCTACTGAAAATAACAATTTTGAGATTCGTACTATTTTAACAAAAAAAAATTAGCTTTAAGTGGGACATTGTTCGAAGCGCTATTGTGTCTACTAAAAAAAATTAACTTGATAGCATGAATATTATTAGAGATATAGCAGTGGAGATGTTAAAAAACGTGTTTTATTGAAAACCGATTTTTTTGAGTTTTTTTTTCACTAAGTCTGGTTTGGTTATACGCCGGTTTTTTTTTCGATAACTAAGCGACTTTCCTTCCAAATTTTACTCCACTATATATTCCGAAATTTTCACTGACTAGTACATATCCTATAAAATACTAAATTAGCAAATTGTACAGTAATATCAAATAAAGGGTGTTATTTTAGTTAAATGTAATCATACACTTTTGTTTGATTCGATGTTAATGGTATAAGAACGTGTTTTTAATGAAATGAATATATAATTTAATGATTCAGGAGATTAAACATATAAATTTGGTATTATCCAGTTTTTTGCCGTTTTCTGCAGCCATCTGGAATTTATTAGGGCATAAAAACAATAGAACGGTCATCTTTTAAGCAAAGCATATTATTAATTCACAATAAGTAAATTTTACCAAATAAGGTTAAAAAAGTATTTACAAACATGCCTATATTTCAACTACTTTTTGTAATAAATTGCTTAAAAATATCTCCGACGACAGCAGACTTTCTCAGGGAGTCAAAAAAATATGTTGAAAAAAAGGGATGACCAAATTTTACCGTAAAAATTGATTGAGGAAAACTCTTGCATTCTTTGCAAAACTGTTTTTTGTCTCACATAACTGGAACAACGCTTTTGATCAAATCTAGCATAATGTGTACCTTCCAACTTTCTTCATACGGTATTTTCCAAAGTTATGTTTTTGGCTCTCCATTTTTCTTTCTAATCCACCTATATCATTTATTATATGTGTTTACATTTACAGCTTTCAATAAGTTGATATTTTGGTACCCCCAATATTTAGTACCAGCACCAACTATATTTCTTCTTTAAATCAAAGAATCTGCTCCCTCTTTGGAATACTGTTTAAATATTTGGGGAAAGACGTCTCTCACAACATTTCGCATTCTTGATATATATTCTTCGCCCAGGGATCTGACGCGGATCTCAGCCAAAGAGCCGCTGTAATACCCTCTGTATGTCAAAAATAGAACACCTAATTATTTAGTTAACCCCATATTTTTTAGTCAAACATAAGTAATTTTGTCCCAAAACTAATATATTTTTGTTTTAAATTATTGGAATTGCAATTACCACTATACCACATTATTTATATGTATGTATAAAGATAATTTAGATAAATACTAATCCGATCAAATATATCCACACAATATACTTGTGACAAAATTCCTTTTTATGACAAATATACATTTCACTAATAGCATGTATTTTGATAACACTATTCATAAATTCCATTCTAAGCTTTATTAATTAATAAATTATGTAAGTGGACAGTTAAGAGGAACTTAAAACGTAAGGTGATCCTATATACATCAAGTGTTACGTCAATACCATAGATACACATTGATAGTGGTTTGGAGAACAGGTCCGTAATTAAACAAAATTACTATAAAGTTAACATGTAACAGTATCTCAGCACCAAAAAAGTGGTTAAAAAAAAACAATAAAATTTATTGAGTTTTTAAGAAACGTTAGTGTCAAACATTTTATTAAATGTATTATTTTATGGAAAAAGAAATTTATTAATAGGATCTTTTAAACCAGCTAAGAAATGAATATTAATATTAAAAATATAACAGAGCCTGCCGCGAAACGATTTATTTAAATCAGAACATTAACTAAAAAGTAACAAAATTATGATACACCAAAAATATGTATTTCTTCCAAATTGGCATTTTAAGTTACTGAGTTCTTAGGTGGTAATTAAAGATAAACTTTTATTATGCTACCTATTTATTTAAATTAATAATTTAATACGCATCTTTTGGAGTATAAATGTGACATAGATATGAAATAATACAGTTTTATTTTTAACCTAAATTTATAACCGGTTTACTAGGTACACATACTAAAATATAGTTCTACGACCCAAACTAATCAGGTACAAAATATAATATTGATTTGGAAACTTAGGCGCTACTCATGAAATGTCCATGATCACTAAACAATAAAAAGAATTAAAGTTTTTGTTGTTAATAATAAAAAATAGTAGTGGTAATGATGATGTGTTTACACGTCTGGTAAAGCATTTAATGGGGTAAACCAGAGAATACTTTTAGAATTTTTTTTCAAATATATGTCTACATACAAATTATGTAGATGTATATTCAAACTACTGTATTTATTATGCGAAACATCGGTTTTCAATGGCTAAAGAGATAAGAAAATCATATTTAATTTTTTAGTTGATACACAACGTTTCAGACAATAGTGTTAAAACTCTTTTATTATACGATGATGAAATAAGCTATAGGTTTTTCCTTTACAACAACACAATGGATATCTTAATACCGTGCCATAATAAAATATAAAGATATTACTTTAAAACAGCCAGCAATATAATAATGACTCAATTTTAAGAAAAAATTTCCAAACACTGTTTTTTAACCACACTGATAATTAAGGTACTATCGAAAATCCTCGTAATATGGACATAAAAGGTACATTTTTAAAAGACTAATGTATAATTTTGTAAATAGGCATCGTCATTAAAAAAGCAGGTACCAAACCCCTTTACGCTTATTCAATTAAAGAGATTTACAAAAATTTCCTCAATAATTTCATTTTTTGGATAATTCATCTTTTAAATCCTAATCTGGAAAGCCTCTTTACCTTTCCATTGTAAAAGGATTTGAAAACATTTTTCTCCATATATTGTTACGTTTTAATACTTTGCCATACGTGGATCCGATAATTAATACCATCTGTAAAGTCGCGTATTCACTTAGCGAATGTATAAAGCCACACTGCAGCGAACATATACACCGGAAAGATGCGAACATTTTGTTCGACATGCGCTCTGATGTCCACATTTAACATACGTATGCGTGTAATGTGGTTTACCTTCGTTCCGACAATTTATTTTCATTCGTATTTCATTCTTAAGCCGCGTATTCACTTAGCGAACGTATAAGGCCGCACGGCAACGAACGTATACGTTCTGTTTGTGTGGACGTGAATAATTTTATCGACGAACGCATGCATTCGGTTGCGGAAAGGTTCGCTCGCTTGTCGGTACATCAAAGGAAATTCGCTACACGCCGTTTTGGGATGTGTATGTATATGAATGAAATACGAATGAAAATGAATTGTCGGAACAAAGGTAAACAACACTACACGCATACGTTTGTTAAATGTGGATGTCAAAGCTCATGTTGAACAAAATTTACGCACATTTACGGCATACACGTTTGTTGCCGTGCGGCTGTATACGTTCGCTAAGTGAATACCCGGCTTTATACGTACACATCCCAAAACGGCGTGCAGCGAATTTCCTTTGATGTACCTACAAGCGAGCGACCTTTTCGCAACCGAATGCATGCGTTCGTCAATAAAATTATTTACGTCCACACTAACCGAAGGTAAACGTTCGTTGTCGTGCGGCCGTATACGTTCGCTAAGTGGATACGCGGCTTCTCAATTTATTCACTACTTTACAAAGACATTTTACACTTTACGACAGGGGTGGATTTACGCAAACTGCTAAGTAAGTTTTGTCAATAATTTTAAATCTTACGTTACACTTTAACAAGTTTTTAATACAGGGGTTTATCCAAACAATCAAAACCACAATTTAATAATAGAACACAGAATTCAAAGATAATTTTTAAAAATTTGAATGAAAAGTAGTAGAAAAAATTATATTCATTCCTTTAGAGTAAAGTGCATTTTCTCCCTTGGATTTTAATATCCTCTACTCCGCGACCTCGGTCAAATTAGGCGAGAAAGCAGAAGAGGCTCTTTTCTTCCTTATTATGTAAATAACTATTTCACAATCGCACTGAAGTTTCCTGAAGTATTATTTTTTTCGATAATTTGAAAAAAATATATACTTGTTTTGGCAATAGTATAAAACGCTGGTTAATGTTGAGTACTAGATGGTCTTCAAGACACGACGCACGGTGGTTTAAATGCTGGAATTATGCGGCCATTTAGTAAAAAATAAATCAATTTTAAAATTAAATAAAAACTCATCTTATTGTATACAGATAGTGGGCCAGCTGAATTCCACACAAAGATTTTTCTTTGCAACAAATACTTAGCGATAAGGAATTTTTAAAGATGCACAAACAAAAATAATCACATATTCAGTCTCAAACCCAAGTTATATTTTCCGTACTCTAGAAGTTTATAGTTTGTTTTATTTTTTTATTTTTTGCAACATGTCTGCTGAAATGTCAGGTAAATATCTTTTTGAAAATTTGAATTGCTACCTTGAGATATGAAGACATTTCCGACAACCCTTTTTTTTATAATTTTCAACTTTTAAAGAGCTCGCGATTTTGAGTTCCGTCAGGTTCCTTCGTAAGCATTTCTCTAATTTTTTAATCAAGTATTAGGCCTTTAAACCACATAAGTCAGAAAGTGCGGTGAGGTGCGGAACACTGTGATTTTTAATTTTTTATTTAGTTCAGCTCCAGGAACGACATTTAAAAAATAATAATAAAAATAATCTTTGTATAAATAAATTGAGTTAGATGCCCAACTTCCTTTTATTTTTGAATGTTTTTTGCTAAAAACAGTTTTTTTTATTTTAGAATCCAACCTATCAGTGTCCAAAATGGATCTTGTTGAGTTTCTTTGTGAAAATAAGCTATTATCATCGGCTAATTCAGTTCCAACAATCGGCAAAATGTTACTTTTGTGTTAAACATATTCCCCGAGTTACAGGAAAAAACCGTTTCTACAAAAATTCTCAGTATTTCGAATAAAATGTTTTTAAGATGGTAGGCTTCTGGTCGAAGATAAAATTGTTGAAAAGAAAACGGAACTCTTCGAACAAAATTTTGCCTCACCAAAAAGTCGACGAAGACCTGTTAAACAGTTTGAATCTGCATCTGATAGAACTAAACGCATTAGGGTCAAAAAACTTGTAGAAAGTCATAGTCCCCAGGAGTTGATTTATGCAACTCATTCTAGTTTTGTTAGAAAGGGTCAGAGAAATAAAGCATTTGCCATTAAAAAACTTGCTTCAACCTGTGACTCTGGCAAGTTAAATTATTTAAAAAACGAATATGCGTCTATTAAAGAGCCTCAACCTTATTCTGCGAATGAGGCATTAGCTTTAATTGTAGTTTAAAATTGACGAAGTCTCAATATCTTAAGCTAAGGATAGGCGGCAAAAATCGCAACTGTGACATATACCCTTCTTATCCCAAAATTCTAGAAGCAAAAAAGGAATGTTTTCCAGAAAAAGTTAACTGCCCAGAGGTCTTGGGTGAAGTAAAATTACAAAGTCTTTTGAATCACATATTAAAACGTATCTGTATTATACAAGACGATTCATTAAAAATGGTTTTAAAATCTCAAGATAATATGGACTTGGAAATGTTTTACAAATGGGGTTTTGATGAAAGTTCAAGTTATGCTCTTTATAAGCAAACATTTAGTAATAAAACGGCTAAAAATACGGATTCTGATTTATTAGTGACTTCCATTGTGCCTTTAAGACTTGTAAACAAAAATGATCCCACTCAAGTTATCTGGAACAATCCGCGCTCATCCTCTACCAGATTTTGTTCTACAATAAAAATTCAGATTGTTAAAGAGACATATGATATTATTAAAAAAGAAGATAAATACATGCAAAAGCAAATTGCACTACTAACAACAACAGAAATAAATGTTAATGAAAAAATGTTTGTTATTCACCATAAATTATTACAAACTATGCTGGATGGAAAAATTGCAAATACTTTGGCAGTCTTTACAATCGTGTTTTATTTGCAAAGCTACTCCCAAAATGATGAATGATATAGAAAACATTGTTAAAAAGCATTGCAACGTGGACACTTATGAGTATGGTCTATCTACTCTCCACGCGCACATTAGGTTCTTCGATTCGTTCTAAGATATTACATGAAAACTTTTGTGTATTATATTTAAAATCCATAATTTTTGAGAACCACCCTGTATTTTTATGTACAGGGAATATTATTAAAACTGATTAACTAACATGGAATACATTGTTTTGCTTTATAGAAATGTAAAAAAATAGAATTAAGAACTTAGGTGAAAACTTATAGCATATTTAAAATTCGTTATTTTGATGAACCACACTGTATATTTATGTACATGCAATATTATTAAAACTGATTGAATTACTTTAAATCATTTTACTTGCTTTCTGAGAATGTAAAAAAAATAAGAATTAAGAAATTGGGTGAAAACTTATATCATATTTAAAATCCGCGATTTTGGTGAACCACCCTGTATACTTATGTACATGCAGTATTATCAAAATTCATTAAATTACTTATGTTAGAACTAGTCAACTAAAACAACAGCAAAAAAACATATTTCATTAATTAATTTTCCCTTAAACTTCTATGGCCGCGTAATTATTGCATTTAAACCACCGTGCGACGCTTTATCGGCTAGATGAGAAAAAAATCATTAATAAAAAAGGGGAACGTGACGAATAAAAACTATAATTAATATTTTAAAGAAAAACTATTTTATAGGGCCTGTCCCCTTTTTTTTCCGTTCCCGTTTTCCGGAGGTTATAATAGCATGTTTTCTATTTTTGACTCTTTCCTTAACATCTGCAACAGATAAAAGAAGTTTTTTAAATTATACTTACTACGAGTATTTTTGTCTCTTTTTTATTGAAAAATCTTTACCCTCCATTTAAGCCTCGCCGCAGTCGGGTAAAAGGGGCCCCCGTCAAATTTTGATATAGGCCCGTCTAGAGCAAGCTAAGCCACTGAATGTTAGTATAGGGTTTTGCCTATAATTAAATTATACATAGTACAAAAAAAAATATTTCTTTAAACATTTTAATTTATATTTTGTGTTTATATTATTAAATTTGTTGTTTATTTAATTTCTGAATGTTTTACTTTTGTTAAATTTGTTTATTAAATTTTTATAAGAATTTTTAGTGTAGTTTACATTCTTTTAATGCTAAATCGTTCTTATATCCAAAAAATATTGACATTAGGGCGGCCAAAATATATTAGCCTATGGGCGGCAAAAAGTTAAATCCGGCCCTGCTTTACGATCTAAGTCACTAACCACGGTTGACCATGCCATGGTCTTTATATACCTATCTTACTGTTCTATACAATACTAGAATCATTCCCTAGCCTTAAGGTAAGCGCTTTGCTGGTCAATCGTTTTTGACTTATGCCGTTGATTGAGTAGTGTTTTGGGAAGATGCCTAATGCCTATGAAAACAAACGTGGCTCGCAACAAAAATTATTTCTATCTTTCTTAAACCAATGCAAATAGCATCTTTCGTCCTTTTTGAGTGACGACTGATGCCAAGTGATTCCGAAAAAAGCGTGATCGATTGGTGCTCCCCCAATAAAATTTACGGCGTTTGTGCAAACAACGGCCGAATTTAAGTGGTGGCCTGGGTTTTAAAATTTTTAATAAAGACATAAAATAGAATCGGGTTTTTGTCGCTACACGCTGCGTTGCCAGATCTAAAGAAATTTCTTACCATGTATAATTATTGTGTGCTTAGATACATTTTTTATTTAATTATTTTTAGTTTGAAAAGAAAATAAAAGACTGATAAATTTAAAAGTTATTTTTTAATTATGCTTACCGTTGATTGGGTTCAGCTCTAGGTACAGGGTGACCCGCCTAAAAGTCCACTTCCCTTTAACTTTTTGATTTTAATAGCTATGTGCCTATATTTTTAAGAAAAAATATTAAGATGAAAGATTTAACTTACCTTAACGGTACAGCACAGTGTCTCCAAAAGTAATTCTTTCTTGAGCTGTTGGTTTAGTGGGAATAAAGAATAAAAGGACTAATTACTAGTTTCCTTGTGTATCTTTTTATTTTTTGGGACCTATTTATTAGGCCCTTTATTGAGGCTACAATTTTTAGCCCAATAGTCGCAAAAAATAAAAAGGTTCACAAAGAAACTAGTCCTTTATTCTCACTAAACCAACACTCCAAAATTTAAAAGTGCATAGGATGCTAACGCCAACATCATTTACCTAGTTCTTTCATAAACAAATTTGTTTAACATATTTATTAAAACAATTGAAATTTATAAATACCGAAAATTTTATTTTATTAAAATAGTTTCTCTACACAACTCTATACAAAACATATAAATATGTAATAAAAATACCTAATAATAAAACCCCAAATAAACATAACATGACAAAACTAAATTTAAATAAATATAATTATAATATAGTATTGAAGTTAAATAAGTATTTAAAATAAAAAATACATGCTATTTCGATTTGTTTAATATTTCTATTTGTTTTAGGAATCTGGGAAATTAATTTTTCTGTTAGTTTTTGGCCCTCATCTAACAAAAAAAAATGGTCATAAGTCTGAATATTATTTGCTTATTAAAATTGAATTAATAATTTTAAAATTTACATAGGCTTTTAAACTCTTTTGTTTTATACAGGATTACAGCATGATACAAATTCGTGTCGAAGTATGGGGATCTCGTAAACCACAAGAGATACAGGGTCGGTTAAGTAAATGGGGGCAAAGTTGCGCAAATTTATGACCAATAAAATGCCTCTCTGAAATTTGAAAAGTACACTTCGAGAATTAACCGGACGAAACAGAAATTTTGTAAAATCGTTTTATTTTTTCCTGTGCTTATTTCAAGACATATTTAAAATTAAATGATTTTTTTTTTATAAAAACTTTTTCCCCCCTTCAAGTTAGTATTATCAAATTTAAAATCTGACGTTTCGTCTTTGAGCGTCATAAAAAAAAACGTGTAATTTTAAATCTAATAAAAAAACAAAATCTTATAAAAAGAATGTGTTAACAAAATCCGAAACGGGCTTTTTCTTTTAAGTTACAAATAAAAGCATGGGTATTTTTAAAAGCTCAAAACACCCTGTATCTCAAAAAGTAATCGCGTGCATGTGTGGTAATTTAAGAAGTTAAAATATTAATTTTTCTATGGGGCTTTTAGTAGGTTTTACTGCCTAATTTTTTTGTTTTTGCTAAACTTTCAATTTCTCATCGTAATGCTCGAAACAATTTTATTTTAATAAAAATATCAACAATATACAATTTGTGATTCTTGCATGAATTTTACCAATTACCGTAAACGCCTTCTATATTCAATAATAATTGTTCCCCAATTGTACTTTTTATCCCAAATTCACATTTATGTTTATCAAAAATTGCATTAAAAGGTTTAAGCATAAACATTGTGACATTGCTCATAATTTCACTTGATCTTTTTAGATAATCAATGGAATCTTTAGTTCCATAGTTTTTTGCCAGTGAAAGAATTTCATGAGAATGAACAAGGGGTTCAGTTTCACAACATCTGACAACGTCGGCTTTTCGTTCGTAGGTTACGTTTACGAGGCATACGCGTTGGTTTATAAAAATTTTACAGAAATCTTTTTTATATTTCATTAAATAAATCAATTAATCATTATTTAGTTTATGTTTTCCTAAACACATGGCCGATGCTAGCGCTCGAAGCGACTAAAACATTTGTCGGTCTTTTTACTTCCCATAAGCTTATGTATCTTCCCCAAAACACTACTCAATCAACGCTAACAGGTATCTCTATGACCTCCGCCAAAAAAAATACCTGCTAAAAATAATGTTTGTTTAAAATGAAAATGGTATCTGCCACAATCTGCTAAAATAACACCTGTTTAAAATAACATCTATTAAAATATCATCTGTTTAAAATGGAATCTGTATTCCGTTTTTTTAATATGACTTTTTAGATTTTACCCTTTAAAAAAACCGTTAATGAACGCTCATGACTCATAAAATCTGCACCTCTTCACACTCCAACTGAAGCGGCCATAAAATTTCCACTTCGTTCGTACCTACCTTTATATCTGTAGTGTCTAAGCTGTGGAATTTTCTGCCTTTAGATGTATTCCCCTTCCCACTAAACCTCTAAATCTGTAAGTCCCATGTTAATAAACTGTTTCTTATTTTACTTAGGACACTCACGTCACATTAATACTTAGGCTTTAAGCTTTCGTAAATTATTCCAAGATATACAAAGACATCCTGTATTTAGACATTTTAAAACATGTACAGGGTGTCCCAGAATATGTGGGCAATCTCTCGGAATCTAATAGAAAACCTAAAAATATTATGACAAGTTCCCATAAACTTTTTTCCTATGAGCCTCCCCTACGGAGATACAGGTACATAATGGACGCCCCTAAACATCATTTTTTTATAAATAACTTTCAAAATACTAGGCGTAATTTATTATTTTTTTAATATGATGGTTACTAGATAAGTCTTCTTAAAATGAACCCATTAAATCATATTTGGCTTCTTTAGTTTGCCAGGGACGGACTAGCTCTGACACAATAATGGCAATTTTTTTAACACCCTGTATGATAAGGGCTCAACAATATTATTTTTGAATAGCTTTAACATAAAACTAAAAAAAAAGGTACTCTTGATTGCCATCGATAAAATTAACTGTTTACGAGAAATAAAATATTATTGTTTGTAATTTTTTTTTACATTATACAGGGTGTTTTCTAATTGTACGTTAATATATAAGGAGACAATTTTTGGGTTCATTTTAAGAAAAAAACTTCATATGAACGTATGTCCTAAACGTCTTAACTTTTGATATACAGGGTGGTAATTTTTTTAAAAATAAATAATTTATTATTAATATCTGTAATACCACTTTAGATATTTTAATGATATTTGGCATACATGTACTACGTATTAAGAAGCATTTTTTACTGTACTACATTATTTTTTTATTTGCCAAAATAGGCAGGCCAAATTCTGTACGAACGCCACTGGTAGAAATAAAAAAAAATGTAGTATACTAAAAAAGGCTTCTTGATACATAGAACTTATATGCCAAATTTTATTAAAATATCTAAAGTGGTATTACAGATTTTAATAATAAATGATTTATTTTAGAAAATTTTACCACCCTGTATCTCAAAAGTTAAGACGTTTAGGACATACCTTCATAAAAAGTTTTCTTCTTCAAATGGACTCAAAAATTGATTTCCTTAATGTTAACGTACAATTAGAAAACACCCTGTATAATGTAAAAAAAATTACCAACTATGATATTTTATTTCTCGTAAACAGTTGATTTTATCGATGTCAATCAAGAGTACCTTTTTTTTAGTTTAAGGTTAAAGCTATCTAAAAATAATATTGTTGAGCCTTTATCATACAGGGTGTTTAAAAAATTGCTATTATTGTGTCAGAGCTAGTCCGTCCCTGGCAAACTAAATAAGCTACATACGATTTAATGGGTTCATTTTAAGAAAACTTATTTAGTTACCACCATATCAAAAAAATATTAAATTACGCCTGGTATTTTAAAAGTTTTATTAACAAAAACGATTTTCAGGGGCGTCCGTTATGTACCTGTGTCTCCGTAGGGGAGGCGCATTGGAAAAAAGTTTATGGGAACTTGTCATAATATTTTTAGGTTTTCTATTAGATTCCGAGAGATTGCCCACATATTCTGGGTCACCCTGTATAATCTATTATTCAGAAAAGCACAGCTGGTTATGTTCAATTATTATCAACTTTAAAACATAGTGTAGACATATTCGAAAACCTTCCATACTTGGGTTAATATTTACTTTTAGCTTTATATAGATGTTTAAAAAGGCTTTTAAAAATGTTTCCAAGTAAGTTATTTTTGTTTATTAGCTTTAAATCTCCAAAATAAAGCAAATGAGGTATCAATTAGTCGGTCTTATTTAGCTTCAAATAGTCCAAATTATGCATTTAAAGAGTTCCGCTAAAAGACTGAAAATAAATATAGATATACCCATTTTATTTCATTTTAATTTGAATAATCTATAAAATTCTGGGCCTGATATACAAGCATTAATTTAAAATTTAAATTGCACAAACTTTTCTAAATTCCTCCTTCCTAAAACTAGTTACAGCCAAACTAAATAATATTATAATAAACCGCATTTAACTTTACAAAATAAACTTATTCCCGCGTTTTTTAATTAAATGTTTTACTAAAAAAACACCCCCAAAAATATTATTTTTATTTAAAATAATTCAATGTAACTATAGAGGAATTTTTAAATAGTTATATTGATACGAGAAACGATTGCCAAATTTAAAATTTATACTATTTTTAGTAACATTAAAAAAAAAATTAAAGGATTTTTTTTTTTAAATCACATAAAAAAGAATTGAATTTAAGTGAGTAGGGATAGATCAGGCATTCACGCGCACCCTGACCCGGGTCAGGCAAATTCCACATTATGCTAATTTCTCTGACGTAATTAAATATTTAGGAATCTTGTGTGACGCGTTATTTAGGGCGTGGCCAATACTATCTGTCAAATGTCAAATGTCACCTGTCACCTGTCAAATAAGCCCTGTCACCTGTCATATCTCGCAAACCACGTGACTTAGAAAAATTTGTTTACGTAGACTAGACCTATCTTGGGGTCTTACGCAGGCGCTAAAAAAATGGCGGCAGCCAACTGTCAACTGTCACCTGTCACTTGTCATATCTCGCAAACCACGTGACTTAGAAAAATTTGCTTACGTAGGCTAGACCTATCTTGGGGTCTTACGCATGCGCTAAAAAAATGGCGGCTGTCACCTGTCAACTGTCACCGGTCACCTGTCATATCTCGCAAACCATGTGACTTAGAAAAATTTGCTTACGTAGACTGGATCTAATTTAAGGTCTTACGCATGCGCTAAAAAAATGGCGCCCGTCAACTGTCAAAGAGCACTGTGCATATGTTAAAATAATGGTGCCTATCAGCTGTCACCTATCAATCGCGCCAAACCTAACACATGAGGTCCCACGTTCAGGATACCAGTCCTTTTTGGAATAATAAAACACATTGTATATATTAAATTAATTTATTTAAACCACATATACAGGGTGAATCAAAAAGAGGCTACATTTAATTTGCTACTAACATTACATAAAATTCAATACTACGTTTATAATATACTTAACCTAAAATTACAATTATCTCTATTAAGGAAAAATATTTTTTTAAATTTTTTAAGATCCATTAATGGTGAATATTAAAAGTTTATCAAAAAATAATTAAACGTAAAATGGTTCAAATTTTTTGTTTCAATCTTATCTTAATAATAATACCAATTTAATATTTATTCTGTCTTGAACAATCAATTACAAAGAGGCGCATACTTTTTAAAGTTTTTAGGAGTAAAAAGTGGTTCGTTTTCTTTCTCGTAGTAGCTCTCTTGAAATTCGGAATACATTTCATAAAGAGTAGCTATTAGTCCTCTTGAAATTAAATTTAAATTATCATACGGATATAATTGAATTTAAATAAAGCTTTACATTTGACAATTAAATGATCAAATAAGCATATTTTTTTTAATTTTCCCTTCGGGCTGTTTGAAAACCTAAAAAATTTCCATCTGGGTCTTTCCACCTGCACCAATCTTTATATTAAGTAATTGTTTTAGGGAACTGTGGATGTTCTGTGAGTTCCCACTTCAAAACCGATATCCCAATTTGGGCCATTTTCAAAAGTTTTTTTAAAACTCTATCCCCTTTGACATCAGATACTGTAAATTTGGGAGCCTCCAAACAATTTATAATAAACTACTACATTTTCTGCATCAGCCGTATTAATAATACATTAATGTCAGAAGGGCTTCTTACTAACACCAATTCGTGCTTAACATTTATGAGTATTTTTTTAAAATCTTCAGCAAAAACCCAGTAGGGTTCTTAGGGTAAAAACATTAAAACTTCCAGTGGTCGGGGCAACGATATCGCAATAAAAAACATCATCAATACTCCCAAACCCGCATTTTTATATT
>JAHBCN010017997.1:0-17521 GCA_019359885.1 Listronotus oregonensis
AAATAAACCAAAAATACTTTGTTTCTCTAATAAATCTCCCTACCAAAAGGGTCCAAAAAAATTTAAAGTAGGAAAAAAAATTATATTAAAGAATTGGAAAAACCAAATTAGAAAAAAGTTCTGCAGTTTTTGGTTTTAATTTATCTATTTTTTTTGCTTTTTTTAAAAAAAAAAAATTTTTAAAATTCTTTTTTTGTGCTGAACCAATTTTATTCATATTCTGGGAAAGAGTGCGGTAATTTTTTTTTAAAAATTTTTTTTAGGCTTAAACGAAAAAATTCCGAACTAAACTATTTCTTTTATCTAGTTATTGAAGGGTTTTTAAAAATGGCTGCGTTGTCAATTTTTTGCATTTTTCACTCTTTGTTAAATTTAACAATTGTTAAGTCCTTCCCTAACTTTAACAAAGCGATCTTCAGTCGGCCGTTAGTTTTTGATTACAGTATTGTAGAACTGCAGGTCTAGTCTACAGCGGTTCAGGAATGTAACAGAACCAAACTTCAACAAAAGTTATTAAAATCCCTTAATTTATTCGTACATAAATTTCCTTATCTGTTGTATGTACAAAAAAAAGGCTTTGTTGGGTCTGGGTTTATAGACTTACCCGCCGCTAGCTCCTGTATGTACGTATTACATAAAAAAAAGTTTTTATAAACAAAAATTTTTTTTTTGCTTTTTCATCCTTCATTAATTTTTGGAGAAATTTGCGAAAAGGTTTTAAATTTTTAAAAAAATTTTAATCAAACAGATACATTACCTTTGTATACGGGAAAAAAACCCTTTCGTCAACAGAATTCTGAATATAAAAAAAGCCCCAATATCTTCAGTTAATTATTTAGATATTTAACGGGATGCTTATTATCATCTTTTAAAGAAGATCATTGTTGTTAATTTTCTTCTGTTTTGGTTTTTATTTAAAAACTTTGTATTGGTTTTTAATATTCTTTAAAAAAAAAAATAATCATTCACTCCAAACCAATTTTAAAAAAAAATATAATATAAAAAAATTGTTTAAAATTTTTTGATTTGCTAAACAATATGTGGGTGGGATAAAAAATTTTAAAAGTTTTAAATATTTTGGCAGAAAGGATTAAAATAACAAAAAGGAAAATAAATATAAAAAAACCCCAAAACTTTGTTTGGGTTAAAAGGAAAATTTATATTTCTAGGTAAAAGTGCAAACTAGGTTTACTTTTATATTAAAAAAAGCCAAAGCTCTAAAACTTTCATAACAATTAAAGTTACGCTAAAAATATAAAAGCAAGTCCTAAGGACAAAACAAAAATTTAAATAAAGAACTATTTTTCCTCCATTATTTTAAAACCGGGGTTTTTCCCCAAATACTGATAGGAATGCTGAAAAATATAAAGTATTTTTTCGTCAGTTTATTTACTCAAAAAAATTTTTTCCCCAAATAACAGGTTCAATATTATATTTGAAAATTTGAGTAATCTAAATTTTTAAAAAAAAACCAACCAATTTAAATTATTTTTAGACATTTAGGATTTAAAAAAGCTTAATCAATTGGCTGAAATTTTTTTTTATTTACATACCGGGTAACTGACTGAAATTCGACTTTTATGTCTTATACCATTAAAAAAAAAACTATGACCTGACTGATTAAAAATTTTAATTTAAAAAATTTTTAAATTCCCGATTATAAACTTTTTTTTTTAGCTTTTTTTAATAATCTGATGGTAGCATTTTTTAAAAATTAACAAATTTTATTAGAAATTTTTTTACTTTTATCTATGGTATTTTTATGCGATCATTCTTTAAAATGAGTATCATTAACCCTTAAAAAATAATTTATTAATAGCCCTCATGATTTTTTTTAATTAAAGAATAAAGTATAAGAAAATAAAATTACACAAAACAAAACAAAAAAAATTTAGTCTATTTATAATCGGGTCATGTTAATAACCACCATTAAAACATTAGGCTGGTTGCCTAAAACCGAAAAACACCCAAAAAAAATTTTAAAAAATTATGTTTTTTAAATTTAAATCCCAAAACGATTACTAAAAAAAAATAGTGAAAACCAATTTGGCATAAATTAGCAATTAATCCCCCGGTGCGCCTAACAAGTTGTTTTTAACTTACTTATTATTAATATTATTGTTATTTTTTTTTTTTTTAAACATGTTTTCGCCATACCACTAAAAATTCTTTTTAAAAAAATTCTTTTAAAAAAAATATTAGTTTTTTTCCCCAAAATGCAATAGATTGGGGAAATCATTAAGTAAAATTCCCAAATAACAACTCATTTAATTATTTAACAGCAATTTAATTAAAAATTTTTAAAAAATCCCTTTTTAAAATTTAAAATTTAAAAAACAATTTTTAAAAATGATTAATGGGATGTTAAATACTCAAAAAGTAATCACAAACAATTTTAAAATTTAAAACTTTATAAAAAGGGTTTTTACTAATAACAAGTAGAAACTACGTTAGGTAAGTTCAATTTTTTTTAAATTTTTTGGAAAAAAGAAAATTTTAACTTATATTTGCAAAAACATTTTAGTTATTATTGTAACAAATACTCATCTGATATTCCGGACTCGGCTTTGCCTTGTCCAAATTGAACGATTCTTCCCAAAAAACTGATTTATGTACGTGTAAAAAAAACAACATTTTTTTTTTTATGATAAAAAAAAAACTTTTACTTTTTTTATTATGTATATTAAGTCGCTTGAAAAAGCCAGTCAATATTAAAAATTTTAAAAAAATTTGGGTGTATAATTGTTGTATTGAAATAAGTGGCTATGACGACTTATTTGGACAAACCCTAAAAATTCTTTTTTCCGGACAAAAATTTCCAAAAAGAAATTTACACCCCCCCACGGCAAGTTATTTTACTTCCACAATTAAACACCAAATTTTTTTTAAAATTTTAACTTTTTTAAAAAAATTGTTTGTTTAGTTTGGAATATGATTTCCATGTCTGGGGTGAAACAAACCCACAAAAAAAAACCCCCTTTTTATTAATGACTACACTCTCTACTCTCAAGAAAGCTCCCTTCTGTGTGTCACCGACAAACTATGGGCCATTAGGGGGGAACCTGTCATTTTTTCATAGATATTTTCTTTTTTCCGAAAGTAAGCTAATATTTTTCTTCCCCAGGGGGATTTCCCAAATCACACAAAAATTTTACCTTTTATCCTCCATTGATACTTCAACTGAAAAATCCCCTAACTTCCCACTTTATTTTTTTCCATCCCTAGGGTGTCGGGTCTCGTCGCAATAAACTGTCTTTTTTATTAAGATATTTATGTTGCAATAATTGAATTTTTTTTTTTGGCTCATTAATTTTTTAATGAAATCGTTACTATACCCTAAATATAAAAAAATGTTTCTTAGTTTTAAAATATCTACAAATTAAAAAGCATTTTCCTGGTAGGTACCTTAAAGTTTTTACTTTTCCGTTTCAAGAAAATAAAATAGAAACATTTATTATTTTCCCCTACACCCCAACTAAGTAAAATTTAAGTAAACACCTTTAAAAAATTTACAGTACCACGTTTTTTTTTTTTTTTAAAAGTCATGTAACAGTTGCTGCAAATCGTCAACAATTCATTATCAAAAAAAGGTTTGAAAAGAATTTTTTAAATAAACAATTTTATTTATGTTTTAAAACAAAAAAAAACTGCTACTAAAAGGGCATAATTTATTAAAAATTAATTAAATTTTTTTTTTTTAATAATTTTTTTAATTTAAAAAAAAGTTTTGAAAATTTAAAAAGGGAAAGTATTTTAATTTTTTAATTTAAAATTTTAAATTTAAATTTTTATTTTTTAGGTAAATTTTTTTTAATTTATTTTTTAATATTTTAATTATTTTTTTTATTTTTTAAATTTAAATTATTTTTATTTTTTTATTTTTTTTTAAAAAATTAAAAAATTTAATTTTTATTTTTAATTAATTTTTTTAAAAAAATTTTTTTTTATTTTTTAAAAAACGAATTTTTTTACAATTTTTTTAAAATTTTTTCCCAACCCCCCAATTTAAACCTTGGAAAAAATTTTTGAAAACCCAAACGGGAAAAAATTTGATCTTTTTTTTTTGGAAAAATTTTTTGTTTTACTTAAAAGCATTTTTTAAAATTTTTTAAAACCAAATTTTTTTTTAAAAAAAATTTTTATTTTAATATAAATTTAATTTTTTTAAAAAAAAAAAAAAAAAAAGCTTAATAATTAAATTGGGCCCTTTTTAATTTTTTTGTTTTTTTAAAACTTTTTTTTATAAAATTTTAAAGGCTTTTTTGGAAAAAAACCTTTAAAAAAGAAAAAAACAGCTATGAAAATGTCACCCCGAAAACTTTTAAACTTTAAAAATCCCCCTTTAAGGATCTTTTCCCAAAAAATTTATCGTAAACAGAGATCTAAACAGAAATGGCACATAATATATCTGCTACGGCCTTCGAGCATTTTCCCAAGTGAAAAATTGGGGTACCTATATGGGGAAGGAACGAAAAAATTAAAGAAATGTAAAAATAAATTAATTTAAAAAAATTAAAAAATTTTAAATTTTAAAATTTTTCGGGAGTATAGGAGCTTTTTAAATCAAAAACTTAAAATTTTCCCAAAATTTTTAAATTTTAAAATTTTAAATTATTTCAATTTTTTTTTAACTTATTTTAAAAACTCATTTTCCCTTTTTTGATTATCCTCGTTTCCCCATTTAGGCGCCAATTAATCTAAAAAGGGCTTTTCTTCTTGCTTTTTTAAATTAATATATTTTAAATTTAAATTTTAAAAAAACAAATTTTTTTTAAAATTTTAAATTTAATTGGTCGAGTTAAGGTAGACCACCAAGGTCATATTTCGCAAGCCCCGCACTTCAAAAGTAACCTATACCCAAGTTAAGTTTTTAAACGTTTTTTTGTTTTAAAAAAAAAAGTGGGAAATTAATTAATAGGAAAAAGGTCTTTTTTTTTTAAAATTTTGGAATACATTTTTTTAAAAATCGTGTGGTGAAATTATTATACCTTTATTGATACCGGTAAAAAATGAAAAAACCCAAAGTGAGTTTAGCTGGAAAAGTTGTATGTTATATGAAAAAGTTAGTTAAACATCCTAAATAAATAAAATTTAAATAACTGAGTTTTTCACAAAAAAAAAAAATTGAAGACGGTGTATATAATTCCAAAAAAATGTGTCGGGGAGCGGGGGTAACATCCTGATATAAATTTTTAAAAAAGTAGAAAAAAATTCAAAGAAATCTAATAAGTATCATTATTGATACTTGTTTTCTTATAAAAATCCTTACCTTGGAATATCCTTTCGTACTATTTATATAAAATTTTATTTTTTGTGCTAAAATATTTATTTCGCAGGCGTTTAAAGTGTATGAAATTAATAAATCAAAGCACCTCTTTTTGGGTTTTAAAATTTATTTTTAAACTGTTGAAAAGTAAATTCAAGACCAAAAAAAACACTTTCCCATAAAATGGATACGAAAAAAGTTATTTTCTTAATAAATACACCGATCACCATCTTACACACATTAAACTTACAGTTTGTTTCAAAAAAAACTGAACATCAAAGTTTTTTTAAACCCGTAATGTTCATATTTAATTAAAAGAAAAAAAAATATAAATTTGTAAAATTTAAAAAATGTAGTAAATTCACTGGCGAAAAAGCTGCCAAGTTAGCTAAATGGAAATACGCCAAATAATTTGAAAAAAGGGCAGAGAAATCCTCAAGAATAATAATAACCCAAATTTAAAATTTCTGAACCAATAATTAAAAATGTATAAATAAAATATATAATTCAAATAAAAACATTGAGAACATATCTAAAAATAAAAAAAATATTTTCCTTTTTATAGTCCCAGAAATAACACTAAAAATAAAACGTGTTCTTAAACCTTACAAAATTCATATTCTGAAAAACAATTATAAAAGTATATTTACAAAACTTAAACCCCCTTGCCCTTAAAATTGGAAATTCCAAAATTCCCAAAAAAAAAGACAATACTAAAAAACAGAATGAAAGAACATCAAAAAAGTATATCTTAGATATCCTAATAATAACCACACAACCCTCAACTCAACTCAACTCAAAACATTGCTTTATTTGTTACTATAAATTACATATCTTTTATACAATTACAATAAACAATAATTATTAGAAATAAATTTCTTCATAGGGCCCGGGCTACACAGCCAGGTCGGCCGAAACGAAAGTTGGCTATCTGTGGTAATTATATAAAAGTTTTGCTAATAGGTTGTTTCGATGTTTTTTCCCGGAGGACCCTTTCAAACCCTCATGGCGATTTTTTTTGTTTTTCAGCTTAAAAATGAAAGTTTTGTTTGGCTATTTGGTATTTTGTTTTTTTATGTTTGACAGGAAAAAAGATTTTCAAAAAAAACCCGCTTGATTTTTAAACAGGTACAGCGAGTAGGGGCTGGGAAACCGGGGTTTTGTCCGTATGTTCTGTCTTGGTATGCTCATATGTACGTTTTACTGTCATTTTTTTTTTATTCATTTTCTTCACACTCCTTTCATACCTATATACATGTCATTTAAACCCTACTTTCATTGTTTAAAGTTTGGGGGCTGATTTTTTGCCATTTTTAACCCAACCACGCTCACCGTAATTACGGTAGGCTTGGTAGGCCTATTAAGGTATTTTGGGGTCCCAAGGAAATTTAGGCAGTAGAAATTTTCTCGGGATTTTATTAAATATGGATTTTAAGGAATAGAAGGGATTGGGGGTTAGTTCTCATCCCCAAAATAAAAAATCTAGCGTATAGTGGTTTTTTGTATTGTATTGTCATGTTGTTTTAAACCCCGTTAGGTCTCCTTTTAAGAATAAAACTTGCGGTTGTGTTTTGTAAAATTTTTTAGCCAAGTTATAGATGAATTCATCTATTCTTTGGGGATTTGTCATGTTATGTAGTCTTCTAATCTTGTAAACGTCCTGACGATGTCACGCAGCTAAAATATCTTATTTTGATACCGCGAACCTCGCCATTTGTGTGTTGTTTTTACTCACCATACTGGTGCAACTACAATTTCTGGTCTTATGATTTGTTTGTATATTGTCAATTTATTTTTTGGGGGGGAAAAGGGTGGAGTTTGGGGGTAGCATTTGCATAGGGCTATTCATTGCTGCATGGCCCCTATGCAATACATGGGTAATGTGAGTTTGGAAGGGGGAGTCTTTTGTCTAGAAAAATTTCCCAGGTATTTTTGGGCTTTTGGGGTTTGGGATATAAGTGTTATTGATTTTGATTGGGATATTAATTTTTTTGTCTTTGAATTTTTTGGTTAACACTATACATTCGCTCTTGCTTTCATTTTAGGCTTATCTTCCATTTCTCATTTTGTTTTTGGAAGATGGTTTTTTTGTGTCTTTGCCCTTTGGGGGCAAAAGAATGTGCGTATAGTTTAAAAAACGTCTCCAAAATCGCCCACCTTGGTGGAGGGGGGAAATTTTGGGAAGTCGGCAGTGTATAGGTTATACAATTTTGGTGATAATACTGTGCCTTGCGGGGCTCCCGCATGAGTATTTCTACGTGTGGAAAGGGATTTTTTTAATCTTTGTTTAAAGGTTCTATTCTTGATATAAAATAAAAATGTAATTACATACATTGGTAGTTTATGTACTTTTATTAGTTTGTAAATGAGCCCGTTTTGCCACACTGTGTCAAAAAACTCTCTTAATATCGAGAGGGTAGTAACACAGTGCTTTGCCCTTTGGTTTTTATTTTATTGATGACTCTAAAAATTAAATAGAGTAGTTTTTGCTTGCTTTAAATTTAATTGCTCGGCGGATAATTTGTATCGAAATGGTTCTTATATTTCGATAAGATAGCTCTTTCAGTGACCTTTGAGAAGCCATTTGTCAAAGTTATCGGCCTGTACGATTCGGGTTTTGAGGGTTTTTTCCTGGTTTTAGCAATGGTATAACGATTGCCTCTTTTTCCCCATGTCTGGGAATTTCTGTAAAAATATGACTGCATTAATTATGTACATACACTGCCCACTGTCTTAGTCGGTAGGTTTTTTATTAATATTAGAAATCTCATCAGGGCCCGGGGCTTTATTGTTTGGAAGCTGGGTTATGATTTCAATGAGCTCCTTGGGCCTAATAAAAATTCTAGGAAGGATACTGGGAGGGGTGGGGTATTTCTGGTGTATAACATTATTTACCAAAGGGAGTTATGTTCTCCTGGTCTTTGTGCTGTTGGGGGGGTGTTTTGTATATGTTTCTCCCAAAAAAATCGGCTAGTATTTTGCTTTTTGTTCGTCTGTTTTTGTGGTTCTTCACTACCTATTGTCGGTATTTTTTGTATCTGTTTTTTAGTCTTCTGGTCAGTCGCCATAGAGAGTTGTCTTGTCTGGTAAACTCTAATACTTCCGACCAGTTTTTGTTTCGGTACTTGTTAATTTTTTGACGAATGATTCTTTGCAGTTCTTGCACCCACCATCCGTCAATTTTTTGTCTGTGTCTTTGCCACCTTTTTTCAGGTTATTTTTTTTAAACCCGATTAGGGTGACTTTCGTCCGGGAATTTGTCTATTTTGTCTTGTATATATGTTTTTGTGGTTTTTCTTTTTTCCTTGCAGTTAGTACATTTTCCCCGGGTTGGGATTTTAATCCTGTTCTAATTCTGCTTGGGGAATTTATGTTGTTGTTTATAACTGTGCTTTTGTTTTGAACAGTTCTATACAATTCCCAAACTGCGTTGGAATAGTTCCACATGGGTTTTTTTGTCCCTCCCAATTTAAATAAGATGGGCAAATGGTCTGAGGAGAGTTCGTCTATTACTTGTAAGTCCGGGTTGTTCTAGTATGTTTTTGTTAACCTATGTCTATATATGTTGGTGTCGTATTATTTGTTGGATAATGTGTCGGGTTTTTTTGTCGGCAGTATTTGTATGTCTTTGTCTTTTGGCATATTCGTATACGAGTGTACCTTTCTATTATATACGTGATTATGCCATAATGTGTTCGTGGGTTTAAAATCACCCCAAATATCAATACTTTGTTACCTTTTGGTTTTAATAGGTCCCGGTCCTGTTCTTGAAACCCGAGATATGGTTTTGCGTAGGCTGTAGAGATTTATTACCCCGTTCGCGAGTTTTTTGAGATTGACTCTATAATTGTCGGAACGGGGGTCCAAAAACATGTGGTATGCTGTTTTTCACAAGTATAGCTACGCCCCCCCTCTCAGGTTTCTGTCTTGTCTGTATGTATTGTAATTTCTAAAAGTTAAATTTTTTTGTTATTGTCCCAAAATTGGTTTCCCGGGTTTTTAGATTATATCTATTTTAAAAAATTACAAAAAGTGGATTAGTTCTACTATTTTATTCTTAAAATTGTTGGAATTCCAACAACATATTTTTAGATTTTTATGTTTATTAACTATTGCCTAAAGTAAGTTTTAAATTTATATTTTGTTTCAATGCTGTTATTTTAAAGGTAATTATAGCAATTAGTGGGTTTTTTTCCCATTCTTTTTGCATTGCTTATGACTTTGGCTAAGGGCTTTAAAAAGTCTAAATAGTTCTCCCCCAAAATTTATTTCTTTAAAATCGCCCATTAGGTTTGTAAAGTCACTGACCTGGTTTTGTTTGATTGCTGCTGTGGTTGGGTTGTAACCTGGCTGCGTTGTCTATTTAAGGGGGGGAATTCTTCTTGGTATGCCTTGGCTGAGGTGTTGTGGGGGCCCTTGGGGGGGGCCACTTGCCCTGGGCGCTGTTGAGACACTTGCCCTGGCCGTCTGCCCGCATTGGTTGTTGGGATTGGTGCAGGAACATATTGGGTTGCTCTGTTTAGATTATTTTCCTGTATTCTTGTGATTTTTATTGGTATATAGGGCATTCTTCATTACTGGCTTTGTGGTTTTTACCAAAATTAACATTTTTTTTTGTTGGGGTTTTCGCATTTAGGTTAAGTGTGCTTCGCTGCAGTGCATACCTTGGCGCCCTGTGGCAGTAGGTGGTTGGGGTGCCCCCATTGCTGGCACCGCCACTGTAGTATTGGTCTGTTGTTTTTTTGGGGTTCCCATTTAATTGATACGTTGTTAAGGTGTCTTATATGTTGTAATTTTTTCAGCGTTGCTTCTGGTCCTGTTACCACCATGTATAAGGGCCGGAAGTTTGTTCTTTTTGTAAACTTGTTTGACTGGGATTTCATGTTTCTCTAAAAGCTCTTCTTTGACGTCTTGTGGGTCCGGTCTATTGTCTAGTCCCCTTATAATAAATGCATGAGTCTTTTTTCGGCTGTTGGTATGTGTGATAGATATGCTAACCGACTTCTACAATATAAGGGTTTTTTTTCCCATGTTTTTCTTAGGGGAAAAAAATTTCAGCCCTAAAACGCAATTTTATGGCCATTTTAAACCCCTTACTCAAAATAGGGTTTTTTTTGTAGAGTGATATATAGGGGTAATTTTTGTAAGTGATATCATCTAACCATACTACCCCCATTGGGGGAACCCCCATCTGACGTCATCAGGTCATTGGGTCATTTTGGAAATAATTAAATCGTCACCAGCTCATCGGATTTAAAATTGGAAAATAATTAAATAAAAACCTAGCGGATTCGAACCACCCCCTATTGTTAAATCCAGCGCGTTACCATTGCACCACGGGAAATATTAGATATTGTTGTGAAATAGATGTATAGAAAAGTGACGTAAAAATTAAATAAATAAATAAATAATAACCTAGCAGGATTCGAACCACCTACCCTCGTCCTGATCCCAACGCCTTAAACCCTGGGGCCCCCGGGGCAATTAAATAGTTTTGGTTAAATTGCGTATAGAGAAAAACATAAATTGGAATCTTGGCTACTACTATTTTAGAGCACTGTGCAGCGAAAAAAAATGGCGGCTGTCAGCTGTAAAAGGCCAAACCTAACAGTGGAGCCCCACGCCTAATCACCGTCCGGGGGTTTAAAGCGTGGAGCGCGACCTTAATTCAGCTCGTATAATTTAAACCATAATTTTGGAATAATAAAACACTTGTATATATTAAATTAATTTATTTAAACCCTATACGGGGTGAATCAAAAATAGGCTACATTTAATTTGCTACTAACATTACATAAAAATTTCAATACAACATTCTACTAACTATACTTTAAACCCAAAATTACAATTATCTCTATGTAAAGGGAAAAAATATTTTTTTAAAACTTTTTTTAAATCCTATTAATGGTGAATATCTAAAAAGTTTTTATAATAAAAACAGTAGGCACTGGTGTTTGCGGGAAAGTTTTCTTTTTTTTCAATTTTATCTTCATCAATAATACAGAATTTAATATTTTATTCTGTCTTGAAAAATCAATTACAATTAAGGCGCATACTTTTTAAGTTTTTTGGGGGTAAAAAGTGGTTCTTTTCTTTCTGAAGCTCTCTTGAAATTTGGGAAAACATTTCATAAAGTAGCTATTAGTCCTCTTGAAATCTCAAAATTTAAATTATCATACGGATAAAATTCTGAATTTAAATAAAGCTTTACATTTTACATTACAATGATCAAATAAAATGCTATTTTTGTTGGTTTTTCCTTTTTGGGGGGTTTAAAATAAAATTATCCATCGGGTCTTTCCCCCGCACCGAAGTCTTTATATTCAGGTAAGTTGTTTTCCAGTTGGAACTGATGGATGTTCTGTGAGTTCCCAGCTTCTAAAACCATATCCCAAATTTGGTTCCATTTTCAATAAGTTTTAAAACTCTATCCGTTCGAATCAGATACTGTAATATGTGGTAGCCCCAAACAATTTTTCAATATAACTCCTACATTTTTTTGCATCAGCCGTGTTTAAAAATAGCATTTATTTAGAAGGGCTTCTTACTACACCAATTCGTGCTTAAACCGGCAAAAAAATGGTTAAAAATAAAAAACCCCCGATTTTGGGAGAGGGACAATGCCTGTAGGATGAACTTTTTCCACCAGTAAATGCTTTTTAAAACTACTTCAGCAGCTGATGTGAGGTCGGGGGTTTTTCAGCATACAGTGCATCCCCCTTTTCGGGCCCTTTTTTTGGGGGATTTTCTTGTTTGATTTTTTTTAAACTTCTGCATGTCTGCACATCAAAACTTTATAATACTAACTGTTATATAAGAATATTAACTAATAAATACATACCTCTCTATATCTGCAATCATTGTTCATCAACCAGTCATTACGATAACACGCATCTAAAGTTAAGAATATTAACTAAAAAATCCCCTTCTCTATACCTGTAGTCATTGAGCACCAACCATTCATTACGATAACAGCATCTAAAAGGGTCTTGGAGAAAAAGGGCTGTTATTTGAAAAAACAGGGGTGTTATTTGAGAATACAGGGCTGTTATTTGGAAAAACAGGGCTGTTATTTGGAAAAACAGGGCTGTTTTTTGAAAATACAGGGCTGTTATTTGGAAAAACAGGGCTGTTATTTGGAAAAACAGTGCTGTTATTTGAAAATACAGGGCTGTTATTTGGAATACAGGCTGTTTTTGGAAAAACAGGGCTGTTATTTGACAAAGGTTTTTTGAAAAACAGGGCTGTTATTTGGAAAAACAGGGCTGTTATTTGGAAAAACAGTGCTGTTATTTAAAAAACAGTGCTGTTATTTAAAAAACAGTGCTGTTATTTAAAAATACAGGGCTGTTATTTAAAAATACAGAGCTGTTATTTGGAAAAACAGGGCTGTTATTTAAAAATCAGTGCTGTTATTTGAAAATGAGGGCTTTTTTTGAAAATACTGTTGCTGGGAAAAAATTTTTAACACTTATACCTTAATCTTTTAAAAAGAAGGTTTCTGCAGCCATGGATTTAAAAAAGCGATAAGGATGTTAAACGCAGAATAATTGAAGCTTCCAATAGTATTCGTAAAAAAAAATTTGGATTTAAAGAGGGAATTGGGTGAGCAAGCCGGGTGCAATTTAAAGAATATCAGAACTCTAGTGATCAGCGACCAGAAAAGAAGCGGGTTTGCAAGCAGATCCAAACATTCTTCAACTCCTTGACGAACATTCGCGCAATGTAAAAAGACTATATGATTCTCTGAAAGCTGGCCGTTATGAAAATGCTGTTACATTGGAGAATACGTATAGACCTTTGGCAAAACTAATATCCCAGTCGATGCAGTATGGAAAACAATCTACACCATTTACACCCAAGTCTGTAAAAAGACGATAAAGTGAACACTTTTCTCCGACAGTAATAAAAAACCCTTTTCCCACTTAATTTTACTGGCCCCTGTTAAAAACATGACGAGCTGCTGCTCAAGGGGAAGAATAAGATAACCCAATTGATGCCGAGACACGGAAGACAGTTCACCAATGGCTCAGGATATGAACGATGGCGGGGACCTGATTTAAACAGAACTATGTATAACATAACCCTGAAAAAAAGTTACTTTGACGACGAGTTTAGAGTCGATCCTCAATTTAACCCTGTTCAAATGAATGATTGCGGAAGAATCCTTTGGGGAATATCTAGATCAGTATGCCCCGCTCCCGAAGAATATGTGAAAGGATTTATAACCGATACGGAAAACGAGTGATCCACATATTTAAAACATGATTTAGCCACCGATCATCTAACTTTTGGTGATTCTCGGCAATTTCGGACCGGATGTTTATATTAAAGGGAAAAATTTATTGGAACTCCTGGACTATATGAACTTTTATTTAAGAAATCCATTAAAAAACAAATTGACCGCACTAGATGAGCGAGCATCCAAAAAAATATTTTGCTAAAAAATGCAAACAAGAAAATTTCGTAAAAAGGAACAACCTGCTGGAAATAATATTAAATATATGCTAACAATTAAACCATAACTTGATCGTATAAAAAGGAAAATGCAAGAAAGCAGAGAAACGTGACAAGCAATTACGAATTACACGTGCACAACAGCCTCAGGGTTATGGCTTACCAATCGATAGTCAGTTGGTTTCTTACCTGTTACAAAACATTTTCCAAAAATTTGACTACGTTTACTGGGATGACCCAAATGACTTGTGGATAGATTAAAATTGTTAATGGCAAGTGGTAGCTGGTAATAACCCCATGAAAACGAGATTATAATATTCTTGAAGATTTAAAGAAAAGCTGGTAGCATTGAATAAACTGATTAGACATAGTAACATAATCATTAGCACGATGACTCCAAAAATTGGACTAATTTAAAAATCCCTATCATCTAGAAAAAAAGCAAAGGGGAAAATGATTTAAAAGATATTCCTGAAAAGCTTTGTATGGTTACATGAATAAAAATTTGACTTGCAAAAAGGGTTCATCAAGGTATCTTTTTATAAATGGTTTAAAATTTTGACTATTATATGTTTCCTATTAAGATTGGAATAATTGAATATGTTAACATTGACTCACCTGTAAAAACTTTTATTAACAAAAAGAATATAAAGTACCAACGATTTGCAGCAAGAGTTAAAAATTTTATGATAAAAAACGTTTTTTGGAGATAAAATTAAATCACATACTAAAATATCTGTTGAGTTTTTAATTAAATATCCCATTTATAGATTTGGTTTAAAAAAATCTTTGTAATTTTAGGTTAAGTATAGTTAGTAAAAATAATAGTTCTGTAATTGTAATTTTATGTTAAAAGTAACAATGTGGCTTAAATAAATTAATTTAATATATACAATTGTTTTATTATTCAAAAATTATGGTTTAAATTATACGGCGAATAAAAGGGTCTTCGCCCACGCCTTTAACCCCCGGCCTGGTGTTAAACGTGGGGCCCCCCCCTTTTGGTTTGGCCCGTTTGACAGCTGACAGCCGCCATTTTTTTTAAAGCTCACAGTGCTCTAAAATAGTAGTAGCCTAAGATTCCCAATTATTTATGTCTCTTCTATATACCAATTTAACCCAAAACTATTTAATATGCCCCGGTCCGCGGGGTTTTTGGCGTTGGGATCAGGACAGGGGTAGGTGGTTCGAATCCTGCTGGTTTTTTTTATTTATTTATTTAATTATTTACGTCATTTCACATCATCTATTTCACAACAATATCTAATATTCTCCCGTGGTGCAATGGTAACGCCCGGACTTTTAAGCAATAGGACGGGGTTCGAAACCTGCTAGGTTTTATTTAATTATTTCCCAAAAATGACGGGGATATTTTTAATTTTTTCCAAAATACCCAAACCTGATGACGTCAATGGGTTCCCCTAAGGGGGCTGGGATGGTTAGATGATATCACTCTACAAAAACTACCCCTATATATCCTTCAAAAACCCCCTATTTTAGTAAGGGTTGAAGATGGCCATAAAATTGCGTTTTAGGCTGAAATTTCTCCATAAGAAATGCATGGGAAAAACAACCCCTTTTTTGATTGGAAGTCGGGGTTATCTACAGTCATAAAGTCTTCGATTTTATTGTTTTTAAAAATTTTTTTTGTTTTTTGGGGTAAGTCAGTGTGTAGCCATTTTTATATGTTGTTTTAATGTCTTATGGTCGTCTGCGGCTTGTTTGTCTTTACCACTCCTTGCAGAATATGGGGGTGGTTTTTGGTTTTTTTTTTTGTATGTTACCTTGAAATTTGTTTCCTGGTGTGGTTGTTGGTTGTGGTTTGTTTGCTTTGTCATGTTTTTTATTTGTTCCTTCTAGTTCTTCGTTTTGTATGTCATTGTCATTTTCTTCGATTGTCAAGGGGGAGTATTTATTTTGAGTGGGTATGTTTGGTATGTGTGTTCTTATGTGTGTTCTCTTTTTAAGAAACTGAGTCGTGTCATAGTTACTTTTGACGGGTGAATTTTCATCATTAGGTCGCTGTCCTTTTCTTGAATTGGATGCATCACTGTCCGTTTGTTTGTTGTCTAAGTTTAGTATGTCCATGGGTATAGCATAAGTTTTTCCAAAGGCTCCACTGTGTGCTTGGATTGGATTGTTTCTTGGGTCCTTTTCTTGTGTTTTTGCGGGTAGGGTTGGTTTCGGGTCTTCGGTTTCCTTTTGGGGGGTGGTTTGGCTCGTTTCCATTTACGTAGTTTTGGTCTCGGTAGTGCCGGTTACGTTCGCTCTGTTGAGGTTGTCTGTATTTATGTTTTCTGTCATTTAAGTTATTATTTTAGGTGGTGGCATAAAGTAAGCATTGTCCGATGCCAATATTTCCGCTACTGTTCCTGCCGATTGTGGGGTTGTTTGGCTTGCTTCAGTGTTGAAATCGCACGTTGTAGGGATGGTGGAGGCAAGAGTCTTAAGTTCTTTCTTATTGGAGGGTTTTGTTGTTTTTCGTACATGTTCTTTCTTGAAGTGTGTTGTCATGATGTTTAGTATTTCCTTGGATAGTTTTTGTTTGTTGTATTTAATACATTTAAGGCAACCCTCTTTTGGGCCTTTCAGTATTTCCACGATTATCAGGTCCTCCTTTGACTGTTTGGATTTGCTTTTATTGCTGGATGTTGATCTTGTACTTGATCTACTTCTGGTACTTAGTCTGTCTTCATCGTCATCTATAGAATCGGATGCCGATAGGAACACGATATTGGGGTGCCACTGGCACCCCCTGGTTGACATAAGTGGTTAAAAGGTTTTCGATCTTTTTTTAGATTTTTAAAAAAGTAGTTTTAAGCGGAAACATATTTCCTGCTCAAAAATTTAAAAGTAATAATAACTGACTTTCTTTAATTAAAAGTAATAGTAACAGTTTTTATTCTATTTTTTATTTGCAGTGGAATCCCAAGCACCTTGGAATGTAAAAAAAAGTTGTGCAGTGTGCGATAAAAACGTGGGTTTTTACAAACATCCATCGCTATCACAGCACAAACACAACTGTTGCACTAGACAATTTTCATAATTTTGACTTTAACAACTATTTTGGAATTTGAGAAATAATAACAAAAAAAGGAATATTAAAGAAAAGGGTTCATATTGAAAAAAACACACAATACCCGTAAAATTTCAGAACAGACACGAAAGTCTAAGCTCCATTTACAATAATCTATATCAACATAAAATAAAAACCAAAAATAAAAAATAAACAATTTCGACCTTAAAGTAAATGAGCAAAATGTCCACCTTCTCATAAAATACGGGACTGCAATCAATTTGTCATTGAGTGTCTGACATAAAAAACAAATTTTAAAAATCATATATATCCTTAAACGATTTGGTGAACCAATGACTTTTTTGTAGTTTTTTAGAAAAAAAATAACAAATCGATCAGTCCCCTATTTTGAGAAGGTGGACATTTTGCTCTTTACTTTCAGGTCAGAAATTGTTTATTTGTTATTTTTGGTTTTTTTTTTATGTTGTCCATGGATAGCTTTTTGAATGAGTTAATGTGGTTTTTTTTTTACTCGAAAACGAAGCTAGATATAAAAAAACACAGGAGAGTAAAGTTGTATTTTTAGTTGCTTAATCTTAAAAAATATAAAAACTATAAGAAAAAGTCATTTGGGGTACTTTTTCGTCAATAATATGGCTGTGGTGCCCACTGAGACGCCACTGGAGCTAATAATTTCAATCTAGTTAACTTAAAAAACCCATTCTTCAAAAACTTTTCCCTTTGCCTCCGTTTTGGTTTGGGGTTTTTTCTTTTCTTAATGA
>JAHBCN010017998.1:0-17559 GCA_019359885.1 Listronotus oregonensis
ATTAAAAAATTATTATTTTTTTGGGGTTTTTGAAAAAAAATGAAAAAAAAAAAAAAAAAACTTGCTTTCAGGCCGGACTTATCATCCGACCCAACAGAGAAAAACAAATTTTAAATTTGTGAAATTCGATTTCTGTGTTTAAAAATGTTCGCGTAAAATTTTGGAGATTGTTGTTGTTAAAAGGTTCGAGGCAACCATTTCCCACATTTTCTCCAAACTCAGATTATTTGAATTATCAAGTAAAAAATATTATTAGTTTTTAAAATTTCCCCCATTTTTATGGTAAAAAGGAATTTACTTTTTTTGGGGTTGAAATCAGTCAGGAGCTTCAAAATGAAGCATTTTTAAAAATCACCCCGGGAAAAAAAAAGAAGGGAAACATTCTTGAACACCCCCATGCAGTGTTGCCAGATTGTGCTCACCTTACCAAGACTAACAGAAAACGTAGAGTTGGCATCGTCGTAACTATGCTATAGAAAGATACATATCGCACAGGTACATTTTTGAACCTGCTTAAAGCATGTTGTCGGTACTCTCCGGACTGTTAGGTGATACGCACAAAATACAAAAGGAATAAGGTGATACGACAATTTAAAGGTCGGTTTAGGGGTTAAATAGATAGGACTTATTAAAATAACGTATTTGATTGGCGAAAAGGATTTTCGTGCAAAACGGTGTTATTTTAATGCATTTATTTTTTCAAAATATTGCTTAAATTTAAATTTTTTACCGGTTTGGGTTTAAAAGGGTTTTAAAATCTCATAAAAAATTGTATGCTCATTCGAATATATTAAGTTACAGAAAAAAAGAAACAAGCAAATATAATGTTTATTTTTAAAAAAATTATTTTTTAAAGTGAAACTTAAAAAAATCTATTAAATTAAAAATAATTTAAAATTTTTATTTAATTTTATCTATATTTTTAAAAAAAAAATTTCATTTAATAAATGGAAGTTATGTAAAATATATTTTGTTGACCACGCATGTATTAAAACCCATATAATATTCAGGGCCCCGTTTAAACAGGCTTAAACATTCGATAAACAACTGATCGTTAATCCCATTCTTTTTAAAATAATTTTAGTCGTATGGACGTTAACCCGTTTTAATAGAAAAACAAACTAGTTAAAGCTCTGGTACTAAAACTGGACCTAGCGGCAATTTCCCGTCTTATTTTTTTTGTATAAACTCTACAGCCTTCATATCAATTGACGTCATTTCTTCAAAAAAATCCCCTTTTTTTTTAGACCGTCGCCCGCTTTTCCAAAATCTTTATAATTCCACCCAAATAAAGATGGTAAAAATTTCTTTTGGGCGTTTTTTTAAAATTTTTTTTTAATGGACAGGGGAAAAGCTGTTTTATTCGTTTTTTCAAATTTGTTAATTTTTGTGATTTCACTGGGAAAATTTTTTGCATGAATATAAAGAAATTATCATAAAACCTTTTTTTTTTTAAAAAAAACTTTTTATTTTTTTTTTAAATACAAAACAGATCTATGGTGTTGTATTTTTTGGTATTTGAAAAAATTTATATGAAATTATTGTAAGTATAAAGATTTTGTCCTCATTACTTTATAAAATAAAATTTTATTTTAAAACTTTTTTTCATAAATAGAGGTATTTTCTGGGCTACTTTTAACATTATTAATTTAATATGTGACATCGTAAAAAACATGAAATTACTGTTAAAAATAAAAGGATTATTGTCAGACCAGGTTTTAAAATAATCCTAAATTACGTGTCTATACCATTCTTTAAATGTCAATCTTACAATAATTGATTATAAATTCCTTAAGTATACTTTATAGACTCCCAGTATCAATTGAGGAGCAACTTTTCAATATGCATTTTGTCCATTTTACATATTTTTAAGGAGAAGCGAAAAACGTGTTACTCTTCTACTAGCCTATTATAAAGTAACAACAATGTTAGTATTTGAAAGATAATGAATGACACTAATTATAGATGACCTCATGTAAATCAAAATAATTTCTACTTAATAAAATTACAAAAATTATTCGGACATAATACATTTTGTTGCTTTCAATACACAAAATTGATTTTGTTGTGGTCTATTCTGGACCTATTGCGTTTTGATGCGACTTTACAGTAAAAAATTCGAGGTAGTTTTTCGTGATTCTGAATGTATTCCCCTACTTCATGATTCATTTTTCACTTAGCGAACGTATACAGCCGCATGGCAACAAACGTATATGCCGTAAATGTCGTGAATTTTGTTCGACATGCGCTCTGACACCCACATTTAACAAACGTAGGGTGAGATTGTTCCCCTTTTTTCCCAAATTCATTTTCATTCTATTTCATTCATATATGAAATATTCCAAAACGATGTTAACAAATTTTCCCTTTTGATGTACCGACAATGAGCAAACCCTTTCCCCAACCGAATGCATGCGATAAAATTATTCACGTCCCCCAAAATCAACGTCCTTTGTTCCGGCGGAATAGTTCTAAGGAATCCCCCTTTGCATTTTGCTAAACCCCAAGAAAATATACTAGGGGTTTTCCAACAATTTTAAGGGACTTTGGGGTTAAGTATTCAATCTAAAATGTAGCCAATCACACGCTTGTTTATTTTAAGGGGATTCACTTAGCGAACGTAACGGCACGGCAACAAACTTTTCCGAAAACACAATTTTTTTCGAATCGCTCTGAATCCCATTTAACAAACTTTGGGTGTAGTGTTGTTCACCTTCGTTCCGACAATTCGTATTTCATTCATATACGTACACATTCCAAAACTGCGTGCAGCGAATTTTTTTTGATATACCGACAAGCGAGCGAACTTTCCCCAAACCCGAATGCAGCGTCCGTCAATAAATTATTTACGTCCACACTAACCGAACCTATTTGCTGCTGTGCGCCCGGATACTTTCGCTAAGTGAATACCCGGCTTTATAGTTATCTTGGCGGTTTCCCTTAAAATTTGGGTTTAAATTATTAAAGAGTGTAGATTAAAAAAATAAAAAAATAAGCCCGGCTCCTAAATAATATAAAAAAAGGGTTTCTAATTGAAATTTTGGGGAAATTTTCAACGGTGGCGCCACCCCCATTTCAGACACACTACCGGCAAAAAAAATTTTTTTATGGAACCCCCCAATAAAATTATTTAATAAAAAATTATATTTATTAATAATTAATTCTCTTTTTTTTGATTTTTTATAAAGAAATATATAGTTTTAGAAAATACGATACATATTGGGGAATTAATTTAAAATCCATGTAAACAAAAAAGTTTGATTAATATATATTAAATATATAATAATATATATTTGTTTCGTCTTCTAATTGCAAAGTGTGTGAAGAGGCTATAATTTCAAAACCCTTATCAAATGCAAGTTTGACGGGACAGTGCATTAAATCGTGGTCACTTAAAGACCTACTAAACAGTTTTTCAATTTCCCAAAAAAGTTGAAGAATTTTTCCCTAGCTATGGAAAAACTTTATTGCATCTGCAGAAGGTTTATGAGCTTTTAACAAAAAGTATTCAGAAAGTTTTAAACTTTCGCTGGTTTTTCCCCAAAGTGCAACCAGAGAACAAAAATGTTTTGTTTTTGTTCTCGAATATATATATATATATATATATATATATATATATATATATATATATATATATATATATATATATATATATATATATATATATTTTATATATATATATATATATATATATATATATATAAAACACATTCTGTGTTTACTGTCAGTTGTGGTGTCTTTAAAAAAGGGAAATTACCAATAAAAAAAACGAGATATGGTAAAATTTTATTACAAGAATTAGGAACAGTGTGAAAACATCGGAAGTGTTTTAACTCGTACCCCGAGAGACGACAACCTCATCAAATTTTATTAAAATTTTTGGGAAAAACCGCTGAGTATGGTTCGTTTGGCCCTCTAGACAAAAAAATGAAAACCGAATGGTTTAAAAAAAGAAAATTATAAAAACTAGAACTAAAAATTATAAAAAATGTTCAAAATGCCTGTCTTTTCTAAACAAACGCCCTTTTTTTTTTATTAACTGCGCGATTTATTTCCTCTCCTTCTTAATTTTCCCAAACCCCCTAACGATTTTGGGTTGAAGTTCCTCGATATTTTGGTATTCCCTTCCCCCATAAATTCGGTTTTTTAAACCCCCCAAAAAAATGTATCGAGGACATTGAGATCTAAAGACCTAGCTGGCCATCTTCCCGGCCCATTTTTCCCCAATCCACCTGTCCCCAAACCCTTTTGGGAAAGATAATCAGATACTTGTCTTTTTTGGGAGGTGGAGCCCCATCGTGTTGGAACCAAATACTGTTGTTTTTTTGTTGGGGGTGTTGTTTAAAATTTGGGTTGGTTAAAAATTTGGTTTAAAATTTTTGTAGGCCCCAAAAATTTTATTTTTATAAATGCCCCCCGACATTAGACGAATACGGGTCGAAATTTCCCAAAACTGCCGGGGATTGTTTATGCCCAAATGTGTTCATTGTTTCGATTAAATTTTCCCACAATTGGTGAAATGCTCTCATCCCCAAATAACATTTTCTAGAAAAGCTGGAAAATCGGGTCGCCTTTGTAGCAATCACAAAATTGTAATCGTTTTCAGAATCACCAGAGGCAGTTTTTGCGATATGGGGTTTTTGGGCTTTTGAAACCATTTTTCCCGGGATCTCTCCAAACAGACGTGTGGAAGAAACATCAAATCAGTGTGTATCGGGGTGTGGTTTTACCGGGATTCGTATTTATCACAAAATATGTATTTTTTTTAAAAACGGTTTAATATTTTTTTACAGTTGATCGCAAAGAACAAATTCCTAAATTCAACTTAGTCAAAAAGTCGAGCATCCCCGGGTATTTTTGAAAATTGCCGTTCGTCCTTTTTTTCCGAATAGATAATCGATTAGGTATTTTGGGTCCAAAAACGAATGTTTTTAATTATACCTATTTAATTTTTCTTTGCTTTCCTCATCCCTTCTGTCCCCATTTTTGTCTGGGTTTTTCAAACGAACCTTTCCAGCGAGGTTTCTATCCAATAATTTGAATAAAGTTCGATGAGGTTGTCGTCTCTCGGGATACGATTTAAAAGATACACTTCCGTTTTTTCACACTGTTCCTATCATTCTTGTAAAAAAATTTTTTCCCTACCCCTTTTTTTTCATTGGTGAATTCCATTTTTAACGACCCCCAAACTGACAGTAAACACAGAATGTCTTTTTTACACGTCACCGATTTGAGAAATAAAAGCCAACTACGTTATAAAAATATTCTAGTTAATTTTGGGATTTTCCGGGCAACAAGGGTAACTGATCATCGTTGAAAATGGAAAAAAAGGGCCATTCAAATTTGTGGAATTCCCATATGGCGTTCCAAAAAAAAAAAAAAAGTTGATGATGGTTACAAAAAACGAAACGTCGAGTTGAAAACATAAAACCCATTCGATGAGGGGAAAAGTGACAATGCAAATGTATTATTTATTTGGAATTCGTTGAAAAAAAAACCCGGAAAAAATAAAAAAAATTTTCCCAAAATTTCGTTTTTTTCCCGGGTATCTGGGAAATTTCTCGGAATTTTCAAACTTTTAAAGGGATATTGTTGGCATAAATGCCCAACTTTGCCCCAATTTAACCATCTTCGTATCTCCTATAGTTTCCGAGATCCCAATGGTGAGAGTCGAATTTGAAACATTTTAATATATATATATATATATATATATATATATATATATATATATATATATATATATATATATATATATATATATATATATTTAAAATTATTAATTTTAATATTAAAATTAAAATAATAAAAATTTTTTTAAAATTTATAAATAAATATTTTTTAAAATATTTAATTATATTTTTATTAAATTTTTTTTTTTAAAAATTTTTTTTTTTTATTTTAAAAATAAAAAAATTTTAAATTTTTTTTTTTTTTTTTTTTATTTATATTAAAATTATATTTTTTTTTTAAAATATAAATTTTTTAAATTTAAAATTTTTTTAAAAAATTTTTTTTATTTTTTTTTTTTTTAAAAAATTTAATTTTTTATAATTTTTTAAAATTTTTTTTTTTTTAATTTTTTTAAAAATTTATTTATTTTTTTTTTATTAATTTTTTAAAAAATTTTAATTTTTTTTTTTTAAAACATTTTTTGTTCTTCTCCTTTTTCATATTTTTTTTTTTGGGGGTTTTTTTTCCCCTATTTATCAAAAAAAACCCCCCAAAAAAGGGGTTTTCGGGCACCCTTAAGGAATTTTTTCCCCCCTGGTTTTTTCCGGGCAGGATTTTATCCCTTTTTTTAAAAAAAAAACCCCTTGGGGGAAAATTTTTTTCCCTTATTTTTTTTCTTTTGGGGTTTTTTTGTGAAAAGGTTTTTATTTTTGGGTTTTTTTTTTTTTCAAAAAGGATTTTGGGTTTTTTTTTTTTTTTTTTCCCTTGGACAATTCAGAAAAGGGTTTGTGTTCGTGTTCGGGTTCTTTGTTGGTTTTTTGGAGTTTTTTCTAAACTATATTTTATAATATAAAAAAAATTATATATATATTATATAATATATATATCCAAAAAAAACTTTATAGTGTTCAAACACTGGGGGGGCGCCACCGTTTGACACATTTCCCTTTTCATTAAGGATTGAATCCCTTTTCTTATATGTTATCTTACTGCGTCCATGCGACAGTGCTGTCTCCTAGCGGACAATCGGACATAATAGAGTTTATAAAGTGCTTACATTTGCGGACAAAATTCATTTTGATGTGTTTGCCACTTTTTGCCATCTAATTACTTATATTTCAATAGTTTTAATGCGTTGTTTTTTGGTTGAACATGTTTCTAAAATTGCATAAAAGCAATTTGCTCCTAGTGGACATAATGTATTTGAAAAGTTCTCCTCAATTATTTTAAACTATTTATCCCTTTTTGGGAATTTGGGGACACGTGCTTATGGAGACTTCCATATCGGGATGAATAAATACCCTTTCCTTCATAATACCCAATAAAAATTTGGGTTTTAGCATACTGAATGCATAGTAAAAAAGATGCTTTTACAATATGGATTCATGAACTGATAAAAAAATTTAAAAAACCAAAAAAAGGGTATTAAAAAAGGGGAAATAAAAATAAAAAAAAACAACTCATTGTTAAAAGCATGGTCTTCAAAAAATAAAATAAAATTTGTTCTTTTTTGTTTGAGAAGGACAATCTAAAAAAAAAAACAAAGTATTGCATTTTAAAAAAGTCAGTAACCAGGGTTTTTACTAATTTATTTTTGGGCCTAAAAAACATAATGTCTTAAAATTTTTTATTTGACAAAAAAAAATTGTATTTTACCCATAATAATAACATTGAAGACCTCCAGTCAATACTAAATAAAATCAACGAATGAGGTGAAAGGTTCGGACTACATATAAATGTTGGCAAGACAAAAATGATGGTGATCAGCAGAAATCAGCATATTACTCCTCTCAACATCAACGGAGAAAATATTGAGCGTGTCGCCAAATTTACCTACATTGGCGCCTCTAAATGAAAGGTGGGAATGTGATGAAGAAGTGAAGGGAAGAATTGGTCGCGCGAAAACAACCTTCTTTAAACTCAAGAATATACTTCTTCACAAAAATATGCTCCTACACACTCGAATACGTGTGGTGCAGTGTTATGTGTGGCCTATTATACTATACGGTGTCAAAAATATTGTTCATTGACGGTGTTGAAACTTTGTCACTTAAAGCCAGAACGCTGAATCGGATCGAAGCTTTTGGGATGTGGACACTACGCCGATTGCTGCTTATTCCCTGGACAGCTCACACAATTAATGATGAAGTTCTACGAAGAGCTGCCACGGAAAGACATCTATTGGACACAGTAAAAAAACGTAAAGTGTCGTATCTGGGGCATATACTGAGAGGACCTCGCTACTCCATACCGAAGCTAATACTGCAAGGTCGAATGTAGAAGGAGGCCAGGTCGAAAACAACACTCTTGGCTCCGCAATATAAGAAATTGGTGTGGTATACTGAATGACGCAACCATTTTTAGACAGGCTGAGGAGGGCACCCTGGCTATTCTGTAACCATGAAATGGACAAATGATCCCTGACGTGCGGCATAGCACATGGCACCCGAAGAAGAAGAAGACGCAGACCCATAATCAAAGAATTTCTTTTTTAATGATTAAAACAGATGGAAATTAAGTGCTAATTGAGTACCTTTAGGAACTTAATAGAATTTTCAAATATTTATCTAAAGTAATTAAAAAATAATATTTCTTTGAGATTTCAACCGGTACAACCTCGATTATGGCGAATCCGCAAGAATTTTTTCATTTTGACAAAAAATATGTATTTTTTTTATTCTGTCGATCCTGGTCAAGATAGTTATGAAATTATTATATTGTCATATTTTGTTGGGTCCGATACACATTACCACCGCCTTTATTTAGATTTTTTTTTTACGAAAAACCAACAGAATATGCATTGTGTGAAGAAAATAAAAGTAAATAGGCGAGGAAAAAATTATCACCAAGAAATATAATTTTTTAAATTAATTTAGATTAATTTAGTGCCGGCCTATAGGGTGGCCCAAAAAATCACTGAGAAGTTGAAGCTTAACTGTTTATTAATTCCAATGTAAACGCATAAAAAGGGAAAATTTCATCTAAATCCAACGAAATAATATTTTATATATTTGTTTAGAGTTAAAATATTTTGATTTAACATTTAACACATACAGGGTGGTCCAGTATCTAATAAATAATATGGATTATAGCCAACTAAAATGTTAATGTCGTGATATATATTGTATATATTTTCAGAATTTACATTACATTTCTGACAGTTTATTAAAAGGTAAATTTAAGTTAAAATATTTTGGTTTATTGTCCCAAATATACAGGAATATTTAGAATTAAAGGTTTTTTGGTTTGTTTTCACAAGATATTTTGTGACATAAAAAGAGGTACATAGTTTTAAAATCTGCCTTTTTTTTGGCGATTTTGTAACAGAGGAATTATAAAATTAAGCCTCAAAACTAAAATATTTCGTGTCACCTACAGGGTGAAGTATCTAGAAGGTTTCATTTACCATGTTTTTTGGGATTTACCTAAATGAAGATTCGAGCATACAGGGATTCGCGTAGAATACGAAGTCGGTTATTTGGGCAGTTGATTTAGGTGCAACAACATCCGTTTAAAATTGTAAACAGATATTCGGAGATTAAAAAAACCAAATTTGCTATTTTTTTTATTTCTACATTAGAAGATTATTGGAAAAAAACAAGCCTTCTATAATTTAAAAAAGAGTTGAGAGATTTTCGTACGACGTTCGTTTTTTAGACCATCATCAACTTTTTTTTTAAATACGGACCGGGGTTTTTTTTTAAATTTTTTGAACGTCTTATTATCCCAATTAAAAAAATGTATAACCAATAAAACAAATATGGAACCCCCCCTAAAAAAATGTGTGCTTTCCCTTGTCTTACTCATTTCTTGGAAAATATGTTTATTTAACAGAAAAATATTAAGTGTTATACATCATTGTAATTAGGGTTTCAACTGCTTCAAAAAAATGCAATAAACAATTGAGTGCCGCATTTAAAAATAAAGTTGATGATGGTTTAACGAAAACGAAACGTCGTACGAAAATCTCAACGCTGTTTTGTAGAGCTTAAAAAGTGGCCATGAGAAAGTGTCTTTTGTTTTTCCATATCTCTTAAATAACGTCAGAAAAATTAAAACGAAATCAGCAAATTTCGTTTTTCCGGATATTCCAGTACCCGGAATTTACAACTTTCTACTCGTCATGTTGTTAGGCACCTAAATGCGCAACTTGCCATAATTTAACCGACTTCGTATCTCTTACGGTTTCCGAGATCCCCATGCATGCACTCGAATCTGTGGCACCCTGTATATAAGTCGCTTTAAAATTGTTTGCAGCGCAAAAAATTGCTGGTGTAAAACTACTTACTTATTAATAATTTAATATTGTTCATTAAATTATTTATTAATTTATATAATTATTAGCTTAGAATTTCAAAAACGCAAAATTAGCTTGCTTTTTTTACTTGGAGCACAAGAAACTGACAGAAAAGTAAAAATTCTGTAGATATATACAAGTATATCATGAAATGAACATATTACTTGAAATAAACATTTTTATTTCTTCGATACTGGAGCACCCTGTATGTGTTGTATAGCAAATATGTAAATTATTTTTTTGTTGGATTTAAATGATAATTCAGACATTTTAGGCGTTTAAATTAATATTAAGGAACAGGGAAGCTTTACCTTCTCAGTGATTTTTTTGGGCCACCCTGTAAGCCTGCACAGGAATCCTGTATACCTGCACAGGAATGTCCTATTTAAAAGATGTTTCTATTGACCCAAAGAACAACATACACAAATTTTAAAAAAATCGTTAAAGAGCCAGAATCCCATGTTATGTGCGCGATATCATTTAGTTACTTTATTAGTTACTTAATTATCTAAAAATCAGCAATTATTGACATATAGTGTTTTTTACATTTTTGATGTAAAATTAAATTAAGAGTCAAAATTTGGCAAGATATACATAGCGTTACATTAAAAAATATACGTAACAATGAAAATTCTGTTTTCTTTGTTAAGTATGACTTATCCTAAAAATATAGGTAAATCGAGAAGACATGGTGAATGAAACCTCCTAGATACTTCACCCTGTAGGTGTACACGAACATTTTAGTTATAGGTAGCTCAGTTTTATTATACCTCTGTTAAAAAATTGCCAAAAAAATGTGCATATTTTTTTGCATTTATTCCGATTTTCTTTGACCTCCTACTACTCTGCTCCAAGAGGAAGATCGCGCATTTAGCGCAATGTTCGATCCATTTTCCACACTTTACGTCATAATAAAGATCTTTACAGAGATTTTTGCTAATTGAATACATAGTTGTTTTTTGTAAAGAATACTTACATAGCCAACCGCTAACATTTGTTTTGCAAAGTGGTGTAAAAACCAATGTCCAGCACCAAATTATTAACATCTATTATGCATACTCCACCAAATTTGGTGTTTAGGTTCGAGTGCAGGTTTGTATTATAAATATTATATTTTGAAGAATTCGGAAAATTGTGATGTGTCCCAGTTTCCTAAAAAATAAAAAATTGAAGCAATATAATAGTATATTATATCATAAGAATTAAAAGTATTTTTTTTATGAGAATTTTGCAGTTGCGAGGCGAAAGCAGCGAAACCCGAGCGAATGCAAAATTGCGAGAAAAAATAAGACTTTTATGTATGATAAATACATTTTTCTCCAACCAAGTCAAAATAATAGTGCTACTTTTAATCCTAGAAAAAAGTTTACTAAGAACGAGCACATTTTTGAGGTATGAAAAAAAAAAAGCATCAACTTTTGCACCTGAAAATAGTACCAAATGTAAACTTTTTTTAACGGTTAAAAAAACGGTACTAAAAAAATTGGTTTGAAAAAAAAAGCCCTTTTTTTTTTTAAATTTGGGTTTTTCTCCCGACCGCGCCCGGGTATTTTGAGAGCTTGGAAAAAACCCGTATCATTTATCTAAAATATTTTTTTTAAATTGGGTGCGTTTAGCGCACTAAACTGTTTCGTGTGGGTTTGAGATAGATATGTTATATCTTTGAACTGACCCTTTATAGTAAACGTTTACTCAACGCGTCAAAAAAATTTTTAAAGGTTAAAGTGTTACTTGAATAGCATAACCAAATTTTTTTTTAAAGGGAAGTGAAAATTTTATTTTCACTTTTAAGATTCCTAAGCAACTTTTTAAGTTATTTACTAAATATTCTTAAAATTTTAGTCAGACAAAGTCGATATTAACAAGGAATAAAGAATAAAAAAAAAAATATTGAAAAAAAAAATTATTTTGATATTTACGGTTTTTAAATTTTGGGATGAATTGTTAAAAAATTAAAAATTTGGGAATGTTTAACAAAACGTCATTGTCAGTTTTTTTTAATGATTTTAGGGCAACCTGTCAAAATCTGACATTTTTTAAAAATTTTTAAAACCGTTGTTAACTTAACAATTGCTAAGTCCATTGCTAAATTTAACAACGCGATCATCAGGGGATGGGGTCAGAAGTAAGGCCTTTTTAAAAAAGAGGCTTTATTTATCAGGTAACAAATTTTCCCCTTTTTTGGTAGAAAAATAAAAATTTTTTATAATAAAAGCCCTATTTATTGTCAAAGTAATTACCATCACATTCAAGATATTTTGGAGCGGGGAAACCCAAATTTTTTGTATGCCGGTATTGTAGAAATCCTTGGTTTTGGGGTAAAAAAATTTGCGGACCGCATTTATTACATCATCTCGAGTTGAAAACGTCGGTCCCTCATACAGTTGTCAAGAGAAAAAAAAGGGTGATAATCACTTGGGAAATGTTGGGAGAATATGGCAGGTGCGGAACTTTCCCAGCCAAGTTCAAAAATTTTTTTTTTTGCGGTTTGAGGCTTGGCGTTATTTTGCAAGAATACACTTTCTTCCAATTGATAAAGAAGCTGTTTCTGGAGGGGCTGCTTGTATTGTTGGCTGCTCACAAAAAATTAGCAGCGATGGTTTGACCCTTTCCAAAACTGATAAGGGACAATTCCAGTTACTGTCCACCAAACACACAACAAAACCTTGTTTGGGGCAAGGAAGCCTTGGGGTGTGGTCCCGAATCAGTAGGCGACAACCAATAATACGAACGCTTAGAATTCGAATACAAGATCCATATTTCGTCGCGGGTTTAAATAACCGATTAAGAAATAGTTAAAGGTTGCGTGAAATGTTTGTTGAACAAAGGTAAGACGTTTTAAATTTTTTGAACCACTTCTGTGCTGTTTGATCACTAAGGGCATATCTGAATTCGGACTTTTTTGAATTACTGTTTAATGTAACAATTTTCAGCAATTTTTTATGTGTGTGAGAAAAAAAGGATTTCCCAAAAGGACAGCAGGGAAAAAAAAACGCATGATCAACAACATAAACCAGTTTTTCCCAAATTATCAAAAGCGGCCCCCTTTTTTTTAAAAAAAATTGTTCACGCCCCCCTACTCATCACCCAAACCAAAAAAGGGAAAAAAAAATAGCGTGCCAAATTTTTTACAACTGATTTTCTAAATTTTTATTTTACTTTACTGTTTGAAACTAAAACTTTTAAAAAAATTCAACAATTATTTTAATAATTGGATCGTTCCACTAGTAAACTAGTAGTATTCTGCCAGACTAGCATTTACAAAAAAAAAAATAAAAAAAAAGTCGACGCACTTGAACCGCACATCTTTGTTTGTGTCTACATCGCAATATTTTTCCATGATATTCGCGAAGGCTCTACTCACGCTAGTGGGGCATTGAACGTTCTCGTGCCTGTTTGGGTTTTTATATAAGCGGCGGTGCAATGAGACCTCAGTTCAAAAAGGGGGGGGTTGTAAGGGGATTAAGTAATGAGTAAATATTTTGCGACTTAATTTTCCCCGTTTACGTATTTGTCTACGATAAATTACAAATTATGGATAATTTTTTAAAAAAGAAGTGCAGAACCATCTACGTCTGAAAGTGGCAGTAAAAAAAAGAAAAACAGACTTTAAGTGATGATTATCTTAAATATGGTTTTACCATTATTTCCAATAAACCACAATGTGTTATTTGTGGAGAAGTATTTCAAACGAAAGCAAACCTAAAGTTACTTCGACATTTAAATAGCAAACATCCAGAAAAAAAAGAAAAACCCCTGAATTTTTTTAAAAAGAAAGCGAACATCCTTACAAACACAAATACTTTTCAATTGGCAACCACTCTAAGAAAAGCATTATTAGCAAGAAAAATTTTTGTTATCGCGTTGCCAAAACAGTAATCCGCACACAATTGCTGAAAATCGATTTTGCCAGCAGCTGTTGAAATGGTACATATAATGATCGGTGAAAAAAAGGCTGCAAAGTTAAAAAAAATACCCTGTCAAAAAATAATTTCCCAAAAAAGAATTAGTGATATGGCAGAAGATATTTGCCAAGTTGTGGAAAATCTTAATAAATGCACTATTTTTTTTAAATGGACGAACCACGGATATATCTAACTGTGCCCAATTTATTAGTTTGTAAGATATGATACAAATAATGGCATTCAAGAAGATATTTTATTTTGTTCCCCCCTTGGGGACCAATACCCCTGGAAAATGTTTATTCGACAGTTTTGTGAAAGACAAAAAATATGTTATTGACTGGGGAAAATGTATTGCTATATGCACGGATGGCGCTAAAGCTATGAAGGACATCAATCTGGTCTTGTCGTCAGATTACAAGAAATAATGCCTAATGCCACATGGAGACATTGTTTTTTTCATCGAGAAACTTGGCGTCAAAAGCTTTTCCTCCGAAATGGGCTGTTTAGAAAACCATCTTTAAAAAAATTCCATTAAAGGAAAAGCTTTACAGACCCGTATTTTTTGAAAATCTGGGACATGGGTGCTTTTTTCAAAATCTTCTTTATCACACCGAAGAAGGTGGCTTTCAAGGGGGAACGTCTTAAAAAGAGTATTTCACTTTTAAAAGCAGAGCTTTTAAAGTATTTGAAAGATGAGAAGTCCCCATATGAAAATCAATTTTCCCATCCTTTTGGGGTTTTTTAAACTAGGTTTTTTGCCAAAAATATTTTGAACAGTAATTTGCAAGGTCGCGACATTAATATAATTACAGCCCAAAAAATTAAGGGGTTTTAAAAAAAAAATCGATTTATGGTCAACTTCACGGCAAAAAACAGCTCGATTCATTCCAGTGCATTCAGGAAATTTAAAAATGTTTTAAAATGCTACAAATTTTGAACAAGTTTTTGACATGCAAGTTACTTTGCTTAATTTAAAACAAAAGCTCTTATTATTTCCGAAGAAATTTAAAACAGCGACAGTTGCAAAGGATATAACCGTTTTTAGCCGATTCCTTTTAACATGCTGAAAAAAAAACATGAAAGAACAACTTATTGAAATATCAAGTGATGGAAAGTTTGCTGAATTTTTTTCCCCGAACCCGGGCGAATTTTGGACCAAAAGATGCAGGAAAACCCCAGTTTGGGGAATGAAGCTGTAAAATGTTTGGTTCCATTTGTAACATCATATTTATGTGAGTTAAGTTTTCGTCTATGACTGCCATTAAAAAAAAAGTGAGAAATCGTCTCGTACTTGAAAACGATATAATGTGTGGTCTCAAATAAAAGCCTAGATTTGAAAGACTAGTTTTAAAAAAAAGGGCATGGGTCTCATTAACATTGTAATATTTGACTTTTTTTTTTTTTTTTTATTTTTAAGGGCTTTTTTAAAAACTTTTTAAAATTTAGTTTTTTATGTTTCGTTTGATAATTAATTGTTAATTTTTATTTACGGCTTTATTAAAATAAAAAAACATGATTTAACAAAGTAGTTTTTTGTTTATTTTGGGAAAATTTCCCGGGGCCCCCCATATTTTTTGAGCCCCCAGGGGGTCGCGACCCACACTTTGGGAAACACTGACATAAACAATATCCATGGCAATGTGCGATATACAGCAACCGACGAACTTATTTGGTTACCTGATAACAGTATATTATATTAACCATTACCCACACTGACGGCTCTAAGACCAGGGGGGGAAAGGGCCCATATACTCACCAACCTAAACCTAAAAATTTGGGATGGACAAGGGCGCCGAACCCAGCGTGCTTCAATCCGAACTGAAAATAACCATAGCGGCTTACAAAATTGCCGCAACATCGCCAACGATCTGTATTTATACAGACAGTAGGCAAGCATTACTAGCCCTAAAAAACCACGCATTACTTGGGGACTTGTACTAGAATGTATCGCCCCGACTAACATCTTTTAAAAATGGGTCAACCTACCGGGATCGGGGACATGACATATCTAAGGGTAATCTACGCTGATTTGTTTAGGGGCGGCGGGGGACGGAAACTAGTTGGCCCCGTCCCCCACCACGGGATGCAAAACAGCGATTAAAGACATCATTAAAGAATACTTCCATCGACTGTTTAAAGGAAAATGGGATGATACTACGAACTGCAATTTTGAAAAATAATGCTGAGCTATCCAGACAAGTCAATAGCAAAAAAACCTTATGATGTCCAGAAGGTCCCAACACTAACGGGCTTTTAAATGGCCACTGGGGCTACGAGGACACCTATTTAAAATGGGTCTAAGAACACAGGATTTTTAATTTAAAAAGAAGATGAGACCGGGAACACATTCTTTGCGATTGCCCCGCCCTCACATTTGAACGGAACTCCTTTTAAGAACTGGCCATTACGGGCCCGAAATTGGAGATTCCACAAAAGACGCGTAAACAAAATCAATAGGGGGAATCCCCCGCCTAAAGAGGAAACACAAAGGACTATGAGGTCTAGGTACAGTGGTATATTCCCACCCTCTGAACATTCAAATCAAAAGGTATATTATACTTCATAAATGTTATAAGCATATTTAATTGCATATTCAAAAAATTACAATTTAAAGTCATAGTTATTTTTTTGATGATTATATTGGATCCGTATACATTACTTAAACAAAACGTTAAAAATAACGATTAAAATTCGAAAAAAAATTTACGACATTTAATAGGGCGAAAATGAAAACGCCCGTCCGTCAAAAACGACCGGCCACTGGTATCACTGTGGGGAGGGGCCCCTCTCGGCACTGTTTGTAGAGTCGTGGGGCTGTGGTTTATGGGGGAAGTTTTTTTATGTTAATATATTTTTTTAACCATTTTTCCGATACAGGCCTTATTTGAGCATATACCTTATTTGTATCGGGGCTTACATACCCAATATTTGCTTTTTTTTCTGTACTATTTCTATGAAATAAACAGGGTGTCCGGAAAAAACGTTCAAAAAATTTTTGGATGATTTTTTCATGTTAAAATAATTCAATATGGGCCGTCAAGGTTGCTATGGCTTCAATGATGGCACCCAAAGGGGTTTAATTTATATCTTGGTACCGTTTTAGATGGTTATCTGAGTTTTGGCATATGAATTGTTTTAATAGTAATAATTTTCAGTGTTTTTACTAAATTATTTTTTTATCAGAGGCGTACGAGGGAAAAGGGATTTAATTTGTCCACATTTTTATTAAACACCATATTTCTGCGGTAAACAAATTTTACAAGGGTTTAAAAAAAAAAGTTTATTTGATTTTAATTGTGTTAATAACAGTGTAATTAAAAAAAAGTTCTGCCTTTTAAAAGATGAGGAAATTTTTTTTGGGCGACCCTGCATGCACTATTTTCTTTGAAGAGTGTTTTCAAAAAAGGGTAGCCCGAGAAGTTTTTAAAAATTACCCCTATTATGATTTATCCCCAGAAAGAATTTCTAAGGAAAACTGCAAAAATGTGACGTTTAATAAAAATTTAATAAAAAAAATTGAGGCCTCCACGTCGTCACGCCCCTGATTTAAAAAAAATAATTTAGTAAAAACACTGAAATGTACCTTCTATTAAATGCACCCTATGCCAAAACTCGATGACTATCTAAAACGGTTCCAGAAATATAAAATAAAACATATCCGGTGATCTTTGAACGAAGGGGGCCATG
>JAHBCN010017999.1:0-17656 GCA_019359885.1 Listronotus oregonensis
ATATTAAATTGGGTATTATAAGAGTTCAATAAGCAATTTTTATACATTTTTTAGAGCCGTTTAACATATACGAGAATTTTAGTAAAATTAATGGTGAAAATTATTTCCAAAATTTTGATAATTTTTATATAAATTATAGTGATAATACATTAATTTGTTTGATATTTACAACTAATTTGGGTAAAAGTATTGCTATATTTATGGAAAGAAGTCAAATAACATGAAAGACACATAACAATGGACAAAAAAGTGGCTGCAAGGAAGAACCAGATGGAACATTAGCTGTTCTAAATAAAGAGAAAAAGGATCAGTGCTCGATATACAGGGTGTCCCGAGTCTATTTATACACTAAATATATCTGCTCCTGTACATGATACAGAAAAAAACTTAAGATAAAAAAATGTGTGTTTGGTAACACTAATTATATTAACAGTATTGGTAAATATACAGGGTGTGTCAAAAACAGAGTTGTAATTGTAAAGTACGTTTATTTTTAATGGAACGCCCTGTATATTTTGCCAAATTTAAACTCGATATTAAATTCTACATCAACAATTTCAAATACACTATACGTCAATTATTGCTGGGTTTTTAGATAATTAAGTAACTAATAAAGGAACTAAATTGGTCACTCTGATACTAAAAGAATTATTTTAAAATTATGACAGAAAATAGTGCTAAAAAACGGTCAGCAGTTTAAATATTTACTATAGGACGTTATGTTAATTGTTTTTATTCTTTGATCGTTTTTAATTATTTCATGAGTAAATCAGATAATACTACAATTATAGGTTATCTTAAAAACCAGCAAAACAAAATAAAAAAAGTTGGAACCCGAAAGACCTGACTATTGTATCTTTATGTTTTTGGGGTCGCTGAATCCGAATCTGGGGTCAGTTTAACCCCATCAGGTCAGTGTCAAGGGCATTTCAAGGTAAAATCTGCAAAATTATTGCAACCAAATTTGAAGAGAGTATACTTATGTTCTTGGGGTCGCTAAATACGAATTCGTGGTCAGTTTGAACCCATCGGGTCATGATAATGAGATATTTTAAGGTCAAATTTGCAAAATTACCAGCCCACAAAAAAAAAATTGAAAATCCAAAAGACTTGATCATGGTATCTTTATATTTTTGGGGTCACTGAATCCGAATCAGGAGTCAGTTTGACCCTATTAGGTCAGGGTAAAGAGTATTTCAAGGTCAAATTTGATGGGGACACACTGACCATACCTCAAAAACATAAATATACAGTCTTGAAATTTGGTTGCGACTTATTTTGCACATTTGCCCTTAAAATGTCCTTGACTTGGTAAGGTCAAACTGAGCCCAGATTCGGAATCAGCGACCCCAAAACATGCAGATACCATGTCTTTCAGTCCTTCAATTTTTTTTGTGTGGCATTTCAAGGACAAATCGCAACCAAATTTGATAGAGTCAAACTGACGGATTCGTATTCAGCGACCTCAAAAACGTAATTATACACTCTTCAATTTTTGTTGCGATTCATTTTGCAGATTTGATCTTGAAATGCCCTTGACCTGATGGGATCAAACTGACCCCGAATTTGGATTCAGAGACCCCGAAAACATGAAGATATCATAGTCAAATCTTTCAGACCCTCAACTTTTTTATTTTGTATAGCTGTGTAATTGACGTATAGTGTAATATACATTTTTAATGTAGATTTGGATAAATAGTAAAAATTTGGCAAAAAATACAGGGCGTTCCATTTAAAAAAACGTTTTTAACAATGAAAACTCCGTTTTTGGGATACCCTGTATATTTACCAATACTGTTAATAAAGTTAGTGTTACCAAACATCCATTTTTATTTTAAGTTTTTTTCTTGTATTGTATACAGAAGCAGAGATATTTAGTGTACTTATAAGTAGAGTTGGGACACCCTGTAGAGTATGTTAATTTAGATTTATGCATAATCACTTATTTACTGTAAATCCTAAAAAAGTTTGTTTTTTTTTTTTAATTAATCAATTGCTTTATGATTTTTATTACGGTATTGACAATATGAAAATCTACAAGTAAATCAAAAAAACTCAATATTAACGCAATAATTTTCAAAATAATTTTCCTAAATGTAAAATCACTCTTGGCACAATAAAATAATTCTGTTAAGTAATAACAATAAACAGTCTTGATCACTGTGTGTCTAAAATTATTTTAATTGTACAAATAAACGTTAAGTTTTATGTTTGTTGACTAATGTAAGGAGAATTTAAACAGTTCTAGGTACCTTAAAGTTAAGTAAACCTAAGCAGTATTTGCAATGAACATAAAACATATCATCATCAAGATAGAACAAAATAAAACCAATGTTATTATAGGGAAAATGTGCATCAACAAAGTCTGATTAAATAAATAAAATTAAAATTTTAATACCTAACCTTAAAAAAAACTGATTGAAAGAAAATCAGTTTTCAACCTTGAAATATCCACAAAAATGTGTATACATGTCTGCTCTTAGAAAGATATACTCGTTTAAAAACAAAAATGAAAATTACAGGTCTGTAGGTAAAAAAACTGATAAATGACCGAAAAACGAAACGTCGGATTTAAACTTCAACTTCAACTTCAACTTCAAAATGGCTTTATTGTCTTAAGTAAAAACATTACTCATAAACAAAGCTTACTTAAACTAACTAAAAAAAATACAATATAATAAATAGCATAGTACGTGATGTCAAAAAAATACAGTTAAATAAAATAAAAAAAAAAAAAAAAAAAAAAAAAAAAGGTGACCCCTTCCAAACCTTTCCTTCCTTTCTCCACATATAGAATATTTACACTGCTAAAAAAATAAAAAGATCTAATAAAGCATCAAAAACTTCGAGATAAAGAAGAGGAAAAGGGTCATGTCAAGAATTAAAATAGCACAAAACAGTAATAAAAAAAAACAACATAGGTTGGTAATAGAAAAAATGTAAAAAAATGTAACAAGCCTCACACAAAACTATCATTTAAAAATTCCGTCAGAGAATAATAGGCCTTAGACAATAGAAGACCTTTCACTTCTCTCCTAAATCGCTTTTCCGAGGATATTTTCCGAATGGGCGCCGGAAGGTGATTAAACATTTTTTACCATTATACACAAATGAGTTTTTACCAACGTTGAGGACGGTATGGGAAGAGCAGTCACTCGCACATTTCGTGTTGGGTAAAAAGATTCTGCAGAAATCTCAGCCATAAATTTTTTCCTAACCAAACACACCGTTTCCAATATGAAAATACATGGCAATGTTAAAATTTTCTTAGCTAAAAAGGGTTTACAAGATTCGCGATGTTTAGCTCCACATATAAATCTAACAGCTCTTTTCTGCAAGACAAACACGCTATTAAACAGGAAATGAGCGCAAGAACCCCAAAAGCATATCCCATATCGGAGATGTGACTCAACGAGGGCATAGTACACGTTTCAAGCCACATGACTATTTAATTCCTGGGAAACGACTTTAACAGCATAACACCCTCTAGATATTTTTTTATTAAGTTGTAAAATGTGCTGTTCAAATTTCAACTTATCATCGATGTATAGGCCCAGAAATTTATTTACCGCAGGATTACTTATTGGATTGCTCTCTAGTTGCACATTCCTAAGCCTGCACCCAAAATTAATCATATTTGTCTTAGACACATTAAGGGTTAGAAATTGGCGTCACACCAGTCTTTAATCTTAATTAAATCTGTCTCAATGCTCTGCTTCAATTCACCCCTATCACGGCCGTGCCACAGAATGGTGTGTCGTCAGCAAACATAGTAAACTCACCCGATATGGGTAATCTGGCAAGATCATTGATATAAATTAAGAATAGCAGAGGACCTAAAACAGATCCCTGTGGAACACCCGTTGTTATTTTCATATATTCAGACTGACTGTTATTGAACAAGACACACTGATAACGATCCGAGAGGTAAGAAGAAAACCATTCCCAAGATTTTCCTCTAAATCCATAGACTTCAAGCTTGCTCAGCAGTACTATGTGATCTACACAGTCAAAAGCTTTACTGAGATCACAGAATACAGCCAAGCAACCTCTCCATCATTAAGGCTCAGATAAAGGCTGTTAAGAAAAGAAAACATTGCATCACAGGGTATTTGTGTCTTCCAGAAACCCGAACTGGGCAAGAGAAAGTAAACGATATCTAGTCAAAAACTAATCACACGCTTCTTTACAAGTTTTTCTATAATTTTTGCAGTGTTATGAGTAATGAAATCGGTCGAAAACAGGAGGCCTCCTCAGTATCTCCACCTTTAAAAAGTGGAATTACTGTTGCCAATTTTAAAAATGATGGAAATATTCCTACAGAAAACGACCAATTTATAGCCTCCACTAAAGCTTCTAGTGCCGAAACTGGAAGGTGCAAAAATATTTTAATTGAAATATGATCCCAACCGGAAGCATTCTTATTTTTGATTTCAGCAAAAACACCCATAATTTCTTCTATGTTTGTGGGATAAAGATAAAAGGTCTCCCGCACTGAAACTCCATTAAGAAAGTATAGAGCGTCATATTTTTGTATAATTTGGCCAGACAGATTAGACGCCACAGTACAATAAAACGAATTGAAATCAGATGGGCTGATACCAGAATGTATCGCAGACTCACCCCTATTATTTAGATCATTAACGACCTTCCAACATTCTCTCTGTGGATTACTAGAATTATCAATTCGGTTAGAAAAATAAGACTTTAGCCAACCTGATAAGTTTTCTATAAATTTTACGATATTTATTATAGTATGATACAAACGCTGGACAATCCATAAAAAACTTTCTCATTTTGTGCAGTGATCGCATATTTTGAGCTGAAATTTTAAACCCAGTAAGCCAACACTTTTGATTTTGTGCTTAATAAGTCTCAGCGGAAAAGCATAGGAAAACACATCCATCAAACCCACATGAAAAGCCTCCAGTGGATACTCAGAATCGAAACAGCACGCCAATCTCTGCCCACACATAGTTGATAAAACCTATCATAGTTCTTTCTAGTATACAACCTTCCATAACGTTTCGCTATCCTAGGTTGTTTGTCAAAAGGTTAAAATCACACAAAACAGCCTCATGATCTGACAGACCCGCATTCACAACAGAACACTTAATGAAATTAGTATCTATATTTGAACATAACATAATCAATCATTGATTTAGAATGTTTAGTTATACGAGTAGGATCATTAACATGCATTTTCAGACTAAATGAGTCAAACAAATTCGATAATATATTCATATTTGCGTGAGACTTGTTTAAAAAATCAACATTAAAATCACCTCTAAAATAATATGTGAGTTTGCAGGAACTCCCAAAATGAGTAACTTCGACTCTGGATATAAAACAATTAAAATTAGTACTAGGCGGTCTGTATAGGCAAATAATAAAAACATTTAGCTTAACCGAGTGAACTATGGAGAATTCAAATTCCTTTTCAACTAGTAATGATTTAATTTATTAAAATCGACAAATTATACATATTAAAAATAAACATCTCGAACTAGCAGACAGTACCCCATGAGAAAAATTTTTCTAGAATAATTAGACACAACACAATAGTTTTGCAAATATATCTGTTCGCCCTCACGTAACCAGTGCTCTGTTAAAAGTAAGATACTAGGATAGCCAATACTGTCGACAAATAATTCAAGTTCGTTTATCTTACTTTACAGATTGCACATTCAAAAGCATTATTGAAAAATTATAATCTACTTTCTCTAAAAAAGCATTCTCCCCAGCACAATTATTGTTCGAATTTGGTAGAGCTTCTACAGATCTATTTTCAGTAGAGTTACCCACTTGAGAACAAAAATTTATCATTTTTGAACATATAAATTTACATAAAAGTTTTTTCGCGTTATAAGACGGCTGCGCATTATTTGATCTTTCGAAGAGTGCATGAAGCTGTCTATGGATAAAAACATTGAGCCATTACTGTCCCCACTTTCATATCACATTCGAGTAGAGTAGAAAAAATGAAGGTTATTATTTGGAATTGGGACCCACCCTTTTTTGGAGGTCAAAAATAAATAAAATTGAGATTTCTAATATTCTTTTGTTTTGCCTGTTTTTATGGCGCATTTATGATAAAAAATTGATTAATTCTGAAAAATCAAAATTTAGATGACTTTTTGGCTTTTTAAAACGCAAAAAATGATAAATGTTTAAGTTTTGTAACGAAATTTTCATTTTCTTGCTCCTTAGGGATATCGTCGTATTTTTTTTAATAACTTTAATAATTGTCAATAACAAAAATAAATAAGAATTATTAACAAATTTTATTTATCTGAAGAAAAAAAAAGTTCATCCTTCACAATCCTGTGACCTTATAAGATAGTGTATAAAAAAAATTGTGCTTTGCCTGACAGAAAAATTGCTGCTTGACATCTGTTTTCACGGTACTATAACAACCAATGTTATTCACAACCTTCGCCATATTTTGATTTATAGAATATATTAAGTTTTCGTTCGTTCAATAAATACCTAGGAAAAGTCGTAGAAAAAGTATAGTATTCTACTCGCATGTAACAGCTTTTACTCACTCTGATGAATTACGTCACTCACCTTCGGCTGGTGACGCAAACTTCATCGTAAGTAATAGGTATAATTACATGCTTATTGAATAATATTCTATTAAATGCTTACCACTCTGTAATCTGGCCTGTAAACTAGGTTTACGACCAGGTCTGTCTGAGTAATAGTCATCTTCTGAGCCCATTGCCAGTCTTCTTCTAATTTCCTCTCTATCAGTGCGTCTCTGAAAAAAACAATAAATATTTAGAACTATACAAGAAAATTTCATATCATACAAGTTTGTTTTACACCAGGTGCGTATGGTGAATTTTAAAAGAAGGGAAACAATTTATAAAAACTCACATATTTATAATGTATTGTAATTTATATTTAGGATAGTGCAGTTTATTAAGAAATAAATAAAATATAATGACTAGATGCTAGAATGTTAATCGGTTGATAATTCTAGGGGAATTTCCTGAACCGCACACCACTGTTTTACACCTAACCAAATGTAAAATCCACAAACAATTTTAAAATAGTTCTCAGACATACTTTATCTTTATTTGTTTTAAATCACCTCTTTAAAGGGATAAAAGAATAGGAAACAATCTACCACATAAATACAGTATTTAACTGACTACTTGAAATACAGCACATATTATATTAATATAAATGAAGATAATAAAATAATACCTTCATTATGACAGCATATTTTATGAAAGTTAAAAATGTAAAATTTGAAGTTTTAATTTAAAATACTAATTTCTGTAATTCATTATTTAAAAAACTATAAACAACTTCTCTAAAGTTTAACAATGTAAGAAGTATAAAATGAGGGTAATTTTTACTTACCGGGCCCACGGCCGATTTTATTGAAATTTTGTGTACAGGGGTTTTTTGAGGCGCCGATCACGAATCTAAAGTCAAATTTTGTCGGACTCTGCTGGTTTTTGAGTTATAACGCCCCACTCCAAACCTAACCTGCAAAACTTTCCCTAATTCCTCCTTCTTAAATGATTACACCAAAATGGAAGATTTTATGGAAATACACTTATTATTTTATAAGAAAATTTAATTTTACCTTCATTTAACAAATATTTTTAATAAAGAAAGCACAACAAGCACTTCTCAAAAATATTATTTTTTTCTTTTAAAAATGTCAACAAAATTGTCTAGATATTTTCGACTGTTTTATGTTGTTACGCCATGGACCACGAAACAATTGAATGGCCTACTTTATAAATTTGAATTATTTTTATTTTTTGCGATTTAAATTTAAAAGTAAGCGCATTCAATTGTTTCGTGGTTCTCTGTACCAACATAAAATTGTCTAAAATACCTAGCATTTTGTTGACATTTATTAAAGAAACATATTAATTTTTGAAAGCGCTTGTTGAGTTTTTTTATTAAAAATTATTGTTAAATAAAGGTAAAATAAAATTTATCATATAAAATAATAATTGTGAATTACCATAAAATCTACTATTTGGTGTAACATTTTAAGAAGAAGGATTTGTGCAAATTTGAGGTTAGGTTCGAGTGGGGCGTTATAACTCAAAACTAGTAGAGTCCGACAAAATTTACTTCAATCTGTCAGCGCCCAAAACCCTGTATAGAAATTTCAAAAAATCGGATGGGCCCAAGAAAAATTACCAAAATGAGTAAATGACTTGGCAAACATAATAAAACTCCTTACATCAATACCACTATCATCGTTAATAGTTATCACCCTAATAAAGCGGTCAATAACACTGTGCTCATCATACGAAGGGGGTACATAAGGAAACCATTCCATGTTTTCATTAACAGCGTTATAGTCCATACTGAATGTAGTCATAGAATAAGCCCTAGGACTCAGGTAATCGTTTTCGAAATAATCAACTTCGTCTTGTTGGGTGATGGTGTAGTATGTGGTCTTCGTTTTGTGCGAAAAACTGTTCTTTAAAGCGTTTATATTATTCGATAATTTACGTGTTTTGGATTTAAATGTGTCTGAAAAGTTGTTCGTGCGATTTTTTAACGCGGTAAAGAAATTATCAAACATTTTTCTCCAAGTCAAATAAAAACCTAACCGCACTTTCTTGTAAACTAAACTAACTAAACACAAAATTAAAAGAAATCTGCCCGGATTCACAGCCGACTACTAATGAGAATTATTTCCCGGATTTTTCAAATTCGACCGGAAATCGGTTCGCGTTTAATTTTCACCGTGTACAAAGAGAAAACGTCAGGTGTTCTTTTGTTATGGCACATGTCTTGGCGTTTGTTTTGTTTGTTTTTTAATTTTTTTTTTTGGCAACTTGACAACCGCTAAACAAAGATAAATAGATTTTTTGAATAAGTTAAAAAGAGACATAAAGTGTTGAACACCTGGGTTTTCCGTCGCACCTGCGCGTCCTCAAAAGGTTTTAAATTTAACAGTTAGATGGCGCAATAAAATTATACAATTTTCAGCTGCTATCTTAATTTTACGAGGAGCAATTAAAAAGTTGCGGTGTCAATGAAGTCTTATAAGGTAAGTTCGGAAAGTTTGTTAAATAATACAAGGTCTTCGGAAAATATGTACGTGTACTTAAGTTTAATGACAAAGACTTGACGTCAGAACCAGTGAATTTAAACCAACGTGTGGAGATTTCTTTTACAGAACCCTTAATAAGTATTGGATTGGGGGAACCAACATCTTTTCCGGTTTAATATACCTCAAAAATTCAATCACATTCACTTTCGTTTTATGGCTGCCAATTGTTTACTTGTAAGTGGCCAGGTTTCGAGTTATTTATTTTTGTGGGCATTACAGCCTGATAGAGGCGCACAGACACAGCAGCTTCAAAAAAAGCCGGATAAGAAAGTATTTCTCGTCTTTTGATCTGCATACTTGCTATGTATCCTAAGGTTTCGGTGAACTTTAGCTCCATTTTTAAACAGCAATATTTTGATATAATTTTTTTTGTCACTTACTTGTTACACCATAATAAAACACATAGGGTCTGAAAAAATTAATTTTTCACTCACATTAACACAAAATAAAATAATTTCTTTATTTCCCATATAAAATATACTAAAGTAATATGGCTGACCAACATGAAAAAAGTGAGAAAGAATACCTACAAAAAGAGATGATACGATGTCATTTTGTCTAGGATTTCCTCCTTAAAAAAGCAATGTTGCCAGATGTTTTCTAATAATTTGTTATTATTGAAGGTTGTTTTTTTCCATTTACCAGAAATGAAGTTTTTTTTATAGAAACAACTAATCAGAACTAACAAACAACAACTTTTAAACTATTACCTAGTTCTGGTTAGTTTTTGGTTAGTTGTCGTTAGGTTTTCCTCATTAAATTGTAAAATTTCTTTATCATAAATGCGCCGTCGAACAATTTTTTTTTGATCCGACAACGTCGCAAATGCTGGCCTTTTACTTAACCTAAAAACATAGTGTTTTTTCGACTTTTAATTTCATTTTTCTCTGCAAAAATGCATTTTTTTGGATTTTTTCTTTTGGAAATCTACTAAACAAAATGTGTTCTTTTTATCTGTCCTAAATTATACCTTGCTTGGAAACTAATGCCATTTCTTGGGAATGGCGTCTCCCAAAACTCTTAGCATTCTTGATTCCATCTAGAGAAGAGCCGTTCGCCTTATTAATGACTTCACTCTTACAAGAAAGCCCGTCTCTTGTTCATCGAGCTGAAGGGGAGTTTTCGCTCTTTTATAGATATTTTCGCGGCTTATGGGCCAAGGAGTAGGCCATTATAATTACCAGATTCCTATAGAGCAACACGAAGTGTCACTTTTATGCATCCCTTTATAGTCCATCTGAAGAGGCCCTTGCTTTCCTCTTTATTCGTTTTCTTGTAAGGTAGCTAGACTGTGGAACGTGCAGTCGGCAAACAAGAATTTTCTGTCCCTTCAAACCTCCAAATTTTTAAATGCTGTGTTGCAAAACTGCTTAAGACATCAACGATAGTGTAGTAGTTATAGTGATTACTTATAAATTAGAACTCCAAAATAATTTGGTAGTTTTTTCAATGTAACAACAGGATTTTAATTAATTTTAACCCTTAAGAAGTTAAGTATTTGTTTCGTTTGCGTCAAAGCGAAATTGTTTTTTGACGTATCGCCTTCGATTATAATCCGAAAAATTACAGGGTTTATGCATCCCCTTTTAATTCATCTAAAGAAGCCACGTGCTTTCCACTTTTTCTTTCCTTGCTACTAATGGGGCTAAACTGTGAAACTTGCAGTCGGCAAACAAGATATTTTTTCCCTTCAAATCTTCAAGTGCCGTGTTAAAAAGCTTCCTAAGACACCCACGATAGTGTAGTAGTTATAGTGATTACTTAAAAACAAAAACTCCAAAATAATGTGGTAGTTTTTTTAATGTAATAAATGGATTTTTGTCTTTAAGTAGGTAAGTATTCTTCTTTTGTTTGGTTTGTCTCAAAGCGGAAGTGTTTTTTGATGTATGGGTTTATCCCTTTATAGTTCATCTGAAGAGGCCCGGTGCTTTTCGCTTCGTTTCGTTCATTGTCACTAAAGTGTATAAACTGTGAAAATTACAGTAGGCAAACAAGAATTTTCTTTTCTGTCAAGTCTCCAATTTTTTAAGTGCCGTGTTAAGAAACGCTAATTTGTCACTAATTCGTAAAAAATATAAAGAATTTGAAAACTTGATTTTTTAGTTTTCTAAATGACACTACCGCTAAAGGGTGAACAAGTATCCGTATCGATCTGTCAGGTGTTAATGACACGGTAGGAAAAAAAATGGTTTTTAAATAATTAAATCTGTAATTTAGATCCAATGATATAAATATGGTATTTTAAATAAAATGATATACGAGAAATCCGATAATCAAATGAAAAATAGGGCATTCCAAAAAACAAATCAAAATGACCCTAGCAATTTTGTTTTGCAATGTTTTTCAGCCATTTCGGATTCGTCAGGAAAAAATATAGTAGATGGCTATTTCAGTTTTTTTTTTATAAAAGTACAGGTGAAGTCAAAAAAGCAGCCTGTTTAGTGGTCGTTAGATAATCCTGCATGAGTATTCATTGTAAAACCAAAGGCAAGGCAAGCCTTCCATTTTGATGTGGTTCAAATCCACAATTTCTCCCTCGGGTAAAGCATTTTTACACCGCGAGGTCCAATTAGGTCCGTTGACCAAATCGGGGATTTATTTTTCTTAGTATAGTTTGTCCAAGCTAACATTTTTGTGTTGGCTTACATGTTCAAAAACAAAAATTACTAGACTCAACGTCAAAATCAGCTGATTGGCGTAAATCACCCAGTAATGGATTAACGGCATTTCAATTTATGTATTAAATTTTTTTGTGTTTTGGTGTGTTATTTCGTGTTTTAAAGTAATTAGTGAGATTAGAGATTACTCTGCAGTGTTTTTATTTTTTTTGTGTGGACTATTTGACATTTTTTATATTTAATAATTTATTTTGGACTAAGTTTTTATTTTTACTGGTTTAAGAAAAACCACTAGAATGGATATTTTTAGTGTATAAATCACAATAATTACTGTATTTTCAGTTTGGAAAAGCTTCGAAACCCACTTCAGAGCTGTGATGAGTCGGAGGTAAGAAAATATAACCTAATAAATATTTTTGAAAAATGATGCTATCAAAATAGTGATCTTGCAAAAGGTAAAATAACTCGTTTAAGAGTATCATAATCTAAAAATACATCCTCAGATGTACCAAATATTTTAAGATTTAAATATATTTATGAATGTATTTTTAGGATCGCATAGTGGCAGTTGCTGACAATATAAGAAGCAAAATATGAAATTTATAAGTAACTTAGGCTTAATGGAAAAACCAAATGTGCAACGCATGAGAAGGAAATCTTCAAAAGGTTTTATGGAAAATGAAGATTTAGGAAAAAATAAAAATCTTTGGGTGTTTCTCGATAAAACCTGGATCTTCTCGAACAGCTCTCCGCAGGTCTTGGCAGGATGACGATGTATATTTTAGTGGAAAGGTAAAACATCCTAATGACTAATTATACGCTAGAAAAAAATGTATTTTCCTACACTTAAGGAAAAATTGAAGGGCCCATTTTTTTTAAATCACGAGGTAAAGCACTTTAACAATCCTCTAATAAAATTTTGTTTTGCCTTATAAATTATCACAGTTTTACAAAAAAGCTTCCTGTTGCACACCGACAAGCTGTAGAAGACCTGTTTCTCTTTTAGGAATATTTTTACAGCTTCTGCTCCGAAGCATTAGCTGTCATAATTCCTTCTTTTGTATATCTCAATTAGAGCAAATTAAAAGTCTACTTAGATGCATCCCTTTATTGTCCACTTCACATTTCCCACTTTTTCCGCACCTTCATCTCTAGAGTTTCGAGAATACGAAATCTTACCAGTAATTTACATCTGACTTCACTCTAGACACTCGTAGTATGTGAACACTTACGACTTTAAGCATAAGGGATATCCTGAGAAAAATACACATAGATGACAGATTCGGTAGATACCTCAGTTAGGGTCTCTTTCATACATAGGACATATGATTAAACCTGTAGCTCTTAGACAACATTAAACTACAGAACACACTAGTTGCATTCTTATGAAACATTAAAGTATATTTAATTAAAAAACTAATGAAATACTTATATTTTCCTTAGATACATTATTCTACATGCTGGTTCAGAAAAAGGATTTGTTGATGGTGCCAGTAGAAGTTTTAAATCGAAAACAAAAACACGAGATTACCATGGCGAGATGAAAGCTGACAATTTTGAAGAGTGGGTTAGAGACGATCTACTACCTAATTTGAAAAGGCCTTCATTAGTCATTTTAGGTAATGCCAGCTACCATAGTAGGTTGTTAGAAAACTGGCCATATAGTGGCGGGAAGAAAGAAAATATGGTTAAATGGTTAAAAAAACGAAATATTCCTTTTGCAAAATCGGCGACAAAATAGATATTGTGGTGCTTGATTCAGCGCCTACCAAAGTCTTCCAAATCTTATGTTGTCGATGCTCTTATTCAGGAGGGTGGTCATCAAGTGCTGCCCTTGCATCCATATCATTGTAAATTCAATGCCATTGAAATGGTATATATTTAAAAATAATAAGACATTCCCTATTTTATGGGACCCACATTATTAGTATATTAATAAGGTAAATGGTAATAAAAATCATTTACAAGTTATCTTCTTTTTACTTTTTAGCTTTTCTTTATTAAACTACCTTACTGCTTTTAATAGAAAGCTAAATATTAAATGACTATTTCATTTAGACACATAACATCAATGACCACAGTAGTTGCCAAAATGCTTGAACTCACAAGCAACCATTTACAGTCCAGCAGCTAAAACGCCAAACCTACCACTTTGTCTGCTCTCTTATCTTAAAAGTGTCCAGACTAGTATCTGCTGCGTGCATATTGCATACATTTTTCTTTTGTCATTACATACGTTTACTTTTTTCATAAAAACGCCTGGTGGCCACTGCCACTTCTAAAGCCTTAAACACGACCTTCCAACGTTTTTGATAAATTAATTTTATAAAATATAAGCATCTTATTGTGTTAATGATACTCTGAATAAATAAATGATTATTACTGTTTTGTTTTATTTATTTTATAATTTAATATAGGAAACAGCTAATGAAGTTATATCAGATGAAATACATCGACTTTAGGCATCTTTACAAATTGTAAATTTGCATATCGAACCATCCCTTATAGTGAGATATTTTATCAGGATATTTCAATTTAACTGTAAAGAGTTTGCCTGCAAATATAACAAAACATAAGGGTCTGTTTGATATTCAGAAATAGTGTACATATTTTTTTTTGCGTACCTAAGCGCTCAATTGAAGGTGTATTTAAGGACTAAGGGGTACAAAGTGTAAAATAGTGTAAACTATTTCTTAATAACAAACACTTAATAAATGACTTTTAATCTGCACTATGTAGGCGAAAATGATAATTTTTAATAAAATATTATGGCCAAACATCAAGCTTTCACAATTCATGCAAATATATGAACAGCAAGAAAAAAATACTGATGAATTTAGTTATTGCAATCTAACAACATTTTTTTAAGATATTAAAATTTTGAAACTCCCTTCCCTCAGTACGGTCCTGACTAAAATTCTTATATCAGCCAACTTAAATCTGAAAAACAAAATTTACTAATATGTAGAGATATTCGCATTGCCAACCTAAAAATGTTAGCTTGGACAAACTATACACAAGTTTTTACACCAATAAATTGTGGATCAAATTAATTCAGCTTTAACTCTAGTACCAAAATAAGAGTTTACCATATGATCAGAATCTAATCCAGTTTGTTTTTAGATATACCAAAGAAATACTCGAAAATTCGAACTAAATAAGTAAGTAAAAAAATGTTGCTTGAGTAAGTTAAAGGATAAATTTATTAAATTATTTTTACCCGAGCAGTAGATATTAGGCATTTTCTTCCCTAAAACTAGGGAAAATAATTATAATATAAGTGATAAAAGTAACATTTTATTTTATGAAAAGGGAAGTTTGGAACGGACGCCGAAGGCGAGTGATCCATCCTTCGAAAAAATAAAATCACTTTTAGCACGTATATCATACATTATTTTTTTTTATCGTCGACATTATTATTATTATTAAAATCTAATTTCATTTAATTTATCTATATAAAATAAATTGCTAGGTTAAGCGGTTTTGTTGATTTGTCTTTGTTGACAAGTAACGTCGCGAATTCGTGCTCGATGGAAAGTGATCAAGAAAATGAATTTCTCCCGGTGGAAATCAAAGAAGCTGCCAATAAAGCTACTTTTGAATTATTGCCTAGTAAGTCAAAGCAACAATACGAATTTACATACGATCGTTTCTTAAAATGGTGTGATCAGAAAAATGTTAGTGGCAAGAATGCCAGTGAAAAAGTGCTTCTTGCGTACTTTGAAGAAAAGTCCAAAATATGGAAATCGTCTACGCTCTGGTCAAATTACTTCATGTTAAAGGTGATGATGAACATAAATAATCAGGACATAAGCAGTTGCTTTTCTAAAGCGAAAGGATGAAGGTTATCGACCGAAAAGTCTAAAATATTGACAAAACAAATCGATAATTTCTCGCAGGGCCCGGATGAAATATATCTTATGAAAAAAGTAGCCGCAATTTTCGGTGTATTAGAAGCCTGTCGTCGAGAAGAATTGTGTAATTTGACATTAAATAGCATCGAAGATTTGGGAACTTCACTAATTGTGCATATACCAGACACAAAAACTAATGTGCAACGAAACTTTATAATTAGTGGTACCTTGTATTTGAACTATTATTATTAAAGTACATTTCCCTTCGTCCAGTGAATATTAATCATTCAAGGGGTTTTATAAGATGCTTAAACAGTAAATGTGCAATAACTCCGGTTGGAATCAACACATTTGGAAAAATGCCTGCCCAAAGGCTAAATTTCTAAACTTGCCTGATTCCCATCTTTACACTGGACATTGCTTCCGACGTTCCTCAGCTAGTTTGGTGCTAATCTTTCTACAAATGGAAGTTCAGTACAGTAGCAGAGGGTTATATAGAAGACTCACTACAAGAGAAAAAGAAAATCCCTGATCAAATTTTGTCCAAAAATTTGGTGGATGACATTGCTTTCTGCCCGGGTAGATACCTATTTTACCAAAGTAAATTGTGTAACAACCACCAATGAGATTGGCCATGGAGTTTCTTATTCTAATTGCATTTTCAGTAATAATTGTACTTTTAATTGAATAAATAATTTATTTTGTTATAAGTATTACGTTTCTGTAATTTCTTATCTGTATTAAAAGTAAATCTCTTTTAGCACAAGTGCTAAAAGTAATAACTTTTAACACCAGTATTCTAAAATGATATTTGCATTAAAAATCAAACTTTTACTGACGATTGTAGAAAAAAATTCTTTTTAGCCGAGTAAAATGAAATTTTTTTCCTGAAAACAGAAAAAAAATTGAACTTTCCACGCATTTGTGGTCAAAAATCATATTTAATCTATCTTAGTTGAGACAGTTCAAATTTGAAGAGCAAATTTTTATACCCATGCGCTTACATCAGTACGCGTGACGTCATGAAGATCTCGATCTAAAAATTTGGTCCACCCGTGTAAAGAAGTCTATTGAAAGCATTCATTCTATGTTACCTCAAGTGGATTACAATGTGGTAATCCAATAAGGAATAAGTACCCAACTAGTAATTCATTCACTTATACACCTAAACAAATGTTACTTACGGTTTCATCCAAACTTTCCACCGTTTCGTTTTCGTCGAAAGTCAACGTATATAAATCACCAACATATAAACTGTCTTTCTTGTAATGTCGCTTTCTCTTTAATGAAGTCATTTTCACAAAGTTCTAATTTATTTTATTTGAACACTGACTGATAATAGCGATAAAGTGTAAAATTAGTAACCCACACACTGTTTTATCAGCGCCATTGTTTTTATTTTGGTATTAATAATTGTTATTACTAATTATTATTATAAATAAACAAATGAAGACACAACACGATCATAAAAAAGTTTTGTTTGTCATAATACTAAATGTTTAATTTTTATTTGTTTTGTACTATACAGATCGTTTCGAAATTATCGCAGTAAATTTTTTTAGGGTGTGATCTTCTGATAAAAATAGGACTAAAAGTTATCAGATTAATGCCCTGAAAAATGCTATTTAATGAGGCTAGAGGCTCCCTTAGGAATTCTAAGGACGGTTTTTATATACTTATTTAAAATGTTTGGGATAAATTTAACTTACTTCCTGTGTATTACAAATATAAGTTTGTTTGGTACTATGTATGCATATTATTATTATTTGTAAATTTTAATTCCTTTCTCGTTAAAATTAAAAAAATACATAAAAAATCCATCTTTGCTCGATATTGACAAAATACATTAGCTATAAACTCACAAATAAAAATTTGGTGTAAGCTAACGGCCGAGTGATGATCGCGTTGTTAAATTTAGCGATGGACTTAGCAATTGTTAAAGGGGAATATTTAAAGTCACGCCAACTTACGTCGTTTGCACGACATCAGTTTAATAGAAAAACTGTTTTAAATAAGGATATTTTTCTTTATAACCATCACTTGCACGACAATTTTAAACAAATCAGCGAATAAATAAATTTTAG
>JAHBCN010018000.1:0-17537 GCA_019359885.1 Listronotus oregonensis
TTTATTAAAATTGTTTTCTTTTGTTGAAATTTACATCAAAACGAGAAAAAAAGACCCCGTCGATTTAAAGATAGTATGGATATTTTCGCGATTTTACCGTTTTAATTTTCTTGGTTGATAAGTTTTTTCCCCACCATTCTAACCGTGTTTAACCACCCTACCCTAAAAAAAAACGAAACGGTTTACGATTCAATTTTACTACAATGGTTTAATACACTTTTAGTTTAAATTTAAATGAAAGGGTTTTTTGGAGGTTAATAAATAAGTCGAACAAAAAATAAAAAACCAAAATTTTTTTATTTAATAAGATATTAGCTGTTTAATCAATATAATAAAAATTTTTTTTTTATGATTGAAATAAAATTTGTATTAATTAAATTCCTTTAAATTAAAAAAAAAACCCAAAAACCCCCAAAAACCCAAAAGGGGGTTTTAAACAATAGCAAAAAAACAAAAAACCCCAAAAAATTTGAAAGGCAAAATTCCCCCATTTTTTTAAAAATTTTAAATTTGACATAACCTTTTTTAAAACCCCCCCCCCGGGACCAGTGGCGAGGGGGTAGATGGGGGTAAAAAAAAAAGACGGAAAATGACGACAAAACCCCCTTCCCCCCTACGTTACTGTTTCCCGCAAAAATAAACCGGTATGTTAACTGCCCCAACAATGTTCAAGGGGTATGCCCCCAAAAAATTTGATGAGTTATTGTTGAAGATTTATTAAGTTTAAAATTTATTTTTTATTTTATTATTTTTAAAGGGGAAAAAGTCATAAAAACGCTTTTTTGGTAATACCCAAAAAAATTTTCCCCTTTTTTTCATGATAATTTGGAAATTTTTATATAAATAAGAATTTTTGGTTAACCTTTAAAAAAATTCTAAAAAAAATAGTAAAAAAACAATAAAAAAATTAAAAAAATACAAAAGTATTTCAAAAAAATTTTTAAAAAAAATTTTTTTAAAAAATTAGCCCAAAAATTAAAAAATATTTTTTTGTTTTTTTCCATTGACAAAATTTTGAGGATAAAATTATCAAAATTTAAGGAAAACCCCTTTTTTGTTCCGTCAAATTACCCCAAAAATGTTTAGGGGTTTTTAAAAAAGGGGTTTAAGACTTATAAAAATTTTAAAAACCAAAAATTAAAAAAAACCCGTGTTTTTTAAAAAGGAAAATGGAAATTTGTGATGCCCGACTTTTTAATTTTTATTATTCCAGGCGTTTTTTTTTCATCTTTCGGGGAAATTTTAAAGTGAAAAGGGTTTCTTTTTTAAAAAAAAAAGCAAGTAATAATTTTGTCTTTAAAAAAAAGGGGTTTTGGTATTTTTAAAATTTTAAAACCCTTTTTAGTTTCCCATTTTAAAAAAAACAAAAAAAACTATTTTACATTTTTTTTAAAATCGAGGAAAATTATAAATACATCATTAACAAATTTGTTGGATACCCCACCATAACGTTAAAAAAAAATCGATACCAACATACATAGATAAATTTTTAACTAGAAAATTTTAAAAAAACATTTTTTTTGTAAAGCCTGTATTTTGTACAAAAAAAAAATTTTTAAAAAAACCCAATACATATTAAAAAATTTTTAAAAAATAAAAAATTTTTCTAAATATTAAATACCCGACTTTATAAATTCAAAATTTTAATAAGTGTTTTATTCGTTCAGTTAAAAAAAAAAAATATATTTATACCTTTACTTTAAAAATATGATGGGCAAATCGTAAATTTCATATGTAATTCTAAAATTTTTTTTGAAAAGTATTTGATAAACTTTGGTGAAGTTTTGAACTTGTTCAGCTAATAAGCATTCGATTGACTATTGTCACAGTTTGATCTCAAAAATTTTTTATGCAACTGTCAATTAGTTTAGGAAAAACATATAATAAGGTTTAAAAGCCAATAAATTTTTAAATTTTTAAAAAAAATATATTTAAAAAATTTTTTTTTAAAAAAAGAAAAACCGATATATTTTTAAAAAAATTTTTGGGGGTGACTTAATCATTTATAAAAATGTTATAAAAAAAGTACAAAACAATTTAAAAAACATGTCACTAAGCAATTTTTGGCATCATGGGACGCCAAAACAAAACATCTTACGGTCTTGGATAAATATTGCGTGATAAGGTTTAAAAACTATAATTAGAAATGTCAAGAAAATCCCGATATTCTTATAAAAGGGGGTTTTGGTTTCATAAAACAAATTGTTAAATTGCTCTTACTTACGGTAAAAAAAATGACAATCCCTACTTTTCTTTAATTTTTTAACTGGTGGTCCTTTTTTTGGGGAAACCCCCCAATATACTAAATTTTTTTTTTTTAAATGGGTTGATACTACTTGTTAAATTTCTTTCTAAATAGTTCCCCTTTTGCCAATTTGTCAAGAATTAAAATTCCCTTTTCCTAAAAAAATGTTAAATTATACTTTTTTTATTTAAATTGAAAAAAAAAGTTAAAAATTCCACCCTATATTACGTTACAGTATCTTACAGTACACTGCAATTTTCCTATAAAAAGGGGGAATTAACAATGAAAATTTTGTTTAAAAATACAAATTTTTAAAATTTTTTTATTTTAATTTACTATTGGTTACCCCCGTATTATCTGCTATCGATTTTAGCTTTTATATCCATATGGCCGTGCCCTTTTTAAACACATCTTCTATGGATATAAAAAATATCCTGGGTTTAGGGCCCTTAAATATCCGTCATCATCTATACGGAAGCCCATCCACCTAAAAAATATACGTAGGGGAAAAAAATCATTGACGAACAGCTCCCCGGAAACGAAATCAGATGCATGTCTGCGGTCTAAAATCAATAAACCATATAAGTCTCAGCCCCGATCCTGATTTTAAAAGATGATGTGGTGGATGCTGGTGTATATGGAGAGCCCCAGAGCGGTTTACAGCTTTCCATTGGGAAAGCATGCATGCTCACGACGAAGTGCTGCACTATCTGTAAGAACAACATCAAGAACAACAGGGGTAAAACCAGTCCACTTTTGGGGAAAAAAGGGGAAAAAAAAAAAAGTAAGGCTAGAAAGTGGTAGTTCTTCAAAAAAATTTTTAAAAAAAGTCTCCCTAGGACTATCAAAACAAATAAAAAAAGATTCCCAAAAACAACATCCATTCCGGCGTACCCCTGGTCGAAGACATGCAAAGAAACCCCAGGAAATTTTTTAAGGAACAAAAAAAGGGGGGTTCAAACCCCCTTTTACATGAACATGTATAATTTATCTTTTTTTTTAGAAGAGTTTTTTTTTTTAAATTTTTTTTAAATTTTTTTTTTAAAAAAATTTTTTATAAAAATTTTCCGCCCCCCCAAAAAAAAAAAATGTTCGGGCGGGTCTGACATATGTACCCCCTTTCCCCTGTATTTTTTAAAAATGAATCCGATCCCCCGGGGTTTTAAAAAAAACCTCCAAATTAGCCCCGGGGGAAAATGACCCCTATGGGCCTAAAAAGGGAGATTCCGGTAGAGGCGAGGTCGAAGGTGCACCGCCAAGCTGGATTTGTGTCAAAAAATAAAACCCCGGGAAATAAATTTTGCTTAAAAAAATTTTTTTTTCCCCAAAAAGAATTTCTGTTTGGAACCGGAAAGTTCCCCAAAAAAAAATTCAGTTTTTAAATTTTTTAAACTTTGATTCCAAATATAAAAGTCATAAAAATACCCTTTGCATTGGGGTGGGAAAACGATTTTCCGGGCCCAAGGGGATTTTTTCACTCCCAAATGGGGAATTTTGGTTCGCATGCATTTTTTTACCACAAACCGGCTTTCAAGAATGACCTTCCATCTCGCCTTATCCCAAATCCATCTTTCAGGCCCTATAGGGGCATTTTTCTGACCGAAGGGCATTTTGACTCGGGTGGGATTCAGGCGAAAAAACAGGGGAAAAAATTTTTTAAAGCACCGGGCCTGGTTCACGGGGAAGGCTAATTCATGAAAAAATTTTGGGAAGGGTTCCCTGAATAAAAAAAGAAGGCGGACAGAACCCTTATAGCAAAAGGGTTCCCTGGCTTTAAAAGAAAGCGGAAAGAAATAAAGGAAAAGGGCCCGGGAGATGCGGCCTCAGAAAACATCTGGTTCCTGTAACAAGGACCGGTAGCTACCCACGTCACTAGACCGGAAGAGAGGAAAGATGGATCTAATCGTCTGCTCGTCATACTCTCCAGGAGACAGGGACACCAGAACACCTCAGAACACATTGTGCTTGTCCGGTAGCGACACGAGTAAGAGGAGATGAAAAAAATTTCTCCAATCTGGTATCGGATTCATTAGAAGCCCGGGATCCTATTGGGAGAAATATAAAAAGGTGTGGGCACAATAGACCGAGCGTCGCAGGAGGGCGTAAAAAGTCCACTCACTTAAAACTACCTACCTACCAAGCTGCAAACCCTACTACCACCAGAAGTTTTGCCTTCTCCCAATCCACAAATATTTAGGTCTCGTGTCAATAGACTTCATTTTAAACACACTTGCACTACGGAGTTGGTATTTAGTCTGCCTCTAAACAACCGATTTTAAAATTTCCAATGGTATTTCAAAGAGAACACATAGGGCTTTAAGAAAAATATACCATCGTTATGTTTTCCTAAAAAAGTCTATTTATTTAAGCATTTGAAAATTCAAACAAATTAAGAATCCGATCAATAGAAAAAATCGAATAATAATCCGTAAAATATTGGCCTTCAAGAATCTCTTAGAAAATATGAAAAAAAAAAAAAGATAAATTTAACAGATATAAAAATATTCAAAAGTACAGTTGCCATTACTAATAGGTAATAGAAACAAAAAAATTAACATTTATTTACAGTGACTTTGGTGACCAAAACAAATATTATCAATATTATGCTTATATTATCGTAATAATCATTCCAAAAGAAAATCTATCGTTTCCGACAATCCCGATCAGAGGAAACGCTTGAATAAATTGCTCGTAGTTTAACTTAGGTTTTTCTTTATTTTAGTATTCGTGCAAATGTAAGTTCCATTGCAAAGAAGTTCCTCATAACCAAAAGGTTAAACTTTTTGATGAGTTTTATGCATTACAAGACAACACAAAACAAAATTCATTTCTTATGGGTTTATTAAATCTGTGCCCGGTCAGAAGAAGACGTCATGGTAATTATGATGACCCCGTTGAAAGTCGCCGACAAAGTACTATTTATTATACGTTGCCAGATGGGAACGGCAATATAAAGCAGGTATGCAAAAATACGTTTTTACATGTTTTTGCAATAACTGGGCGAAGAATTGAAACTTTAGCAAAAGCTAAGAAACTTGGAGAAGTGGTTTTTGTTGAAAAAAGAGGCAATAAAACGAAAAACAGAAAATTTTCGACGCAAGACGAGGACATAGTATGTGAACACATTTCTTCTTTTCCTAAAGATGAAAGCCACTATGGAAGGTCTAAGAGTAGCATGCAATATTTAAGTCAAGATCTTAACGTGCATCGATTGTACTTAGCTTTCAAGGCAACCTATCCAAATTCTAAAATCACTTATCGTTTTTACTACAATACATTTAAAAATAAATTTCCCAATTTACGTTTTCACCATCCTCGTAGCGATACATGTCAGACTTGTGACTTACTGCATATGCAGTCTAAAAGTAATCCAAATGACTCTGAGGTTAAGAAAAAACTTGAGATGCATCATCGAAAGGCCAAGCGAGCTCTGGACAAACTTAAAGAAGACCACCAATCAAGCCAGCTGCCATTATCTGAGTTATGTACTATATCGGTGGATCTTCAACAGGTACTACCACTTCCTTTTTTAACACACAGCGAAATGTTCTATTTACGCCAACTATCCTGCTATAATTTTGGCATTCATCTTGGGGACACCAATAAGGGACTGATGTTTTTATGGCATGAAGGTTTTTCGGGTCGCGGGGGCAATGAAATTGCGTCGTGCATTTGGAAAGCCGTTACTAGTGGACTAACAAGGAAATCAAAGTTAACCATATGGAGCGATAATTGCGGCGGTCAAAACAAAAATAGATTTATGTTATTTTTGTCAATATTCATGGTAGCTAAAGGATATTTCCAAGAAGTGAATCAAAAGTTTTTGGTAAGCGGCCATTCCTTTTTAAGTTGCGATCGGGACTTCGCACAAATTGAAAAACGAAAAAGGGTTGAAAAATGCGAAGTCCCTTTTGATTTAGTCCGTCTTATTGCAACTGCTACACCACATAATCCCTTTGTCGTTACTATGATGCAGCCTCAGGATTTTTTTGATTTCAAAAGTGCAGCTTCTTCGACATTAAATACAACAAAACTTCAGATTTCCACAGTCCAATGGATTCAGATATCAGCCGAAAATCCGGGCCAAGTTAAGAGTAGAAAAACTCTAAATGAAATGGAGGCTTGGAAAACAGTGAATGTTTTCAAAAAACATATCAATGTTCAAACACTCCAAAATATGGATGTGCCACAACTTGAATGTCAGAGCCGTATCTCGGCTGAAAAAAAGAAAAATCTCGAGGCAGTGATACCTTTCTTAAAAGAAGAAAACAAAGACTTTTATAAAAACCTATTAGGACAGCCCAGTACATAAGTTTTGTTTGAACATGAGTTTGTTTCGAGTATATTTTTAAGTTATAGGCCCTGGTATTATTTTAGTGGTTGGTGGTGTGTCGCCATTTTTTTAGGTTATTGATTTTTCTTTTCTTTCAGTTTGTAGTATTATTTCATATATTTAGTTTTGTCAAAGTTGCTTAATAAATAAACATTTGTTAAAAGCGGATTATGTAATATAATTAATTTTCCTGCAGTTTTTCTAGTTTTTTTTATTTAAAAAATACTTTTTCACTTTTTCTTGCTTTCTTCCCCTCACAGCACCGTAGGATTGAGCTTTTGTGAGTGGACTAGTTTAAAAAAAAAATTAAAAAAATACTCAACTGGTACTTAGCTCGGTTTTCATGCAATTAGACTGGTACTTAGCACGTTTCTCCAAAAATTACACAAACTATTTTAATTTATAAAATCTATTGCCAAAAATGTATGTTAAACATTATAAACTAAAACAAGATGGTATTGGCTATTGCAAAAAAAAATAACAAAAATATCAGGTCAAACAATTTTAAAATATGAATAAAATACGTTTTATCTCAAAATAACATTTTTGGCACATAGCACAGTTTTCATTTCAAGTCTTCAAAAGTAAGAATTAAACAATAAGAGCAAACTAAAGGGAAAGGTTAAAATATTTTAAGAAACTATTATTATTATTTTTTATAAAAAAAATTTAATAAACTTAAAAAGTGAATTCAAGATTCGCTTTTTTAATACTTAAATTCCCTTTTAAGTTTATTTAAATTTTTATTGAAAAACCTTTCTTTAATTTGCTACTATTGTTTAAGTAAAAACAGTTTTTTGAAAGCCTCTGCTAGGGTTTTGTTTGAAATTTGCACGAAATACAAAGTATCTTTATTTTCCCACGTATCCTTTTAGTAAATAATTTTATATATTTGTATTGTTGATTTTCTTATTTAGTATTTACGGAACCACATTTTCTAAACTTCATTAGCCCCAAATCTTTGGGGGAAAAAAACAATTAAGGTTTTTATTGCTAAAGTCTGTTTTGTTTACCTGAAAAAAATTCTTACCTCTTATCCGCTAAGGGTTTACTTTTATTTTTTTTTAAAAATTATGTTAAAGCCCGTTCTTTGATGTCTGTTATTTCTAACTTCTTCCAGTTAAAACCATCAAATTCACCAACTTCGGTCATTTTTTTAATCAGTTCTTTAAGAGTGTTGTTTTGCCAATTCCTAAAATTAAATGTTTAAGCAAAAAACCTAGTGATGTGAAAGGTCATTTTAAAAATCAACAAACATTTTTTTTTGCTTTAAACTTGGTAGTCCGTTGCAAATGCGCAATATTCTAATATGACCTTTCAGCGGGGAAAAATATTTCTTGCTTGTGATATTAAGTAGGCCGCTAAATTACAATGGACGAATTTTTTTAAAACATGTACTAGTTTAAATATAACGTCATATTTTTGATACAGAAATATATTTTGCATGGGGAATAATAGAAGTATTAGTTGTGCATTCATCGTCAACCGGTGGGGAATTATCTCGATATCGCCTTCTGAGCAGCAGGTTCCAATCCTTAATACACAAATTTAGTCTTCTAAACGCCCTTAAGAACAATACAAATCAAAAAAAAATTAAAAACCCTTTTTTAAGAATTAAAACTATTTATATAGAAATATTGTTGAAATTTGTTTTTTTTCAACATTTCTTAATCACACTGATAAATAAAAACCTAATATGTGGTTAAAGAACATATGGTATTTAAAGCTGATATTTTGATAAAATTATATAAAAAAATTCTAGGAACTGAATAAAAACTATAGATTTAAAATTGGTACCAATAAAAAGATTTGCTTTAAATTTCTTATTTTTGGGGGTTTTTCATTTTAAAATTATTTTGGGTACAGAAAAATTTTTTTAACCAAAATTTTGGATCCGCTTGGTCCTGACCCGGAGCATAGAGACAGCATTTTGGTTGGTTGGTTTAAATTATTTTTGCCCCCCTACTGCGACGCTCGGTCTATTGTGGCTCACACCTTTTTATATTTTTCCCAATAGGATAGACTTTAATGTCCGATCCAGATTGGGAGAAAGTATGACGAGCAGACGGAGATCCGCTGCCCTCTCTCCCGGTTTTGACGTGGGTATACCAGGTCCTTGTTACAGGAACCAGTTTTCTCCGCATCTCCGGCCTTACCCGAAAACGGTCCTATCCGCTTTCGTTTAAAAATGAACCCTTTTCCCTATAAATGGTGTTCTGTCCGCCCCTGTTTGGATTCAGGGATCAGGGGCCGGTGACTTTAGGGGCACTTTTCGAAATGGCCACCGTTTTGGTTGACGCACCTTTGTCTGCTTGTGACCTTGAGTGGCACCCTCGAAATGGATTTATCCGTTTTGGTCCCCCTTGTCCCTTTTTTTTCTATGAAAGCGTTCTGTCCGCCAAAATCCATTAACCTTTCGAGCGGGTCCCTGAATTAGAAAAAAAAAGCCTTACCGTTATTAAGATAATTTATAAAAAAATAAAAATAGTAATTAAGGATAAAATTGTTCAAATATTCATGTAAACTAAAGTAATTCTGAAAACTTTTGTGATAGTTTTTATTTTTGTTTAAAATAACATTAGCTTATGTTATAAAAAGGGCTTGCGTAACTGATTTGATTTGATTGATGCTTTGGGCAAAAAACACTTTTTTGTAAAAAATGTTATGAAAAATCAGTTTTTCTTAAATGTTAAATGTCTAGTCCTTATATTTACATTGAACTTTCAAATAATGAAAAAAATTGCATTTTTTTAAAGGTTCCTACTTAATTTCCACTTATTTCAATGCACTTACCGGAAGAATTTTTTAAATTTATGAAAAATTATCGGTAATTTTGATGCACTTTTAATTACTTCTGAAAATGTCCCGCTTCATATGGGATTTAAATATATAAAAATATTCTTTGTTATATTAAAAAAAACTACTGAAAAATAGTCTAACTGGTCTTCATTTGTATTTATGTATAGAAAACTGTGATCTTAAATTAGACCAAATTCATTTTTAATTGAAAAGTTTTTTACTTATCTGCCTGTATTAATAAATGTTCTTTTTTATTAATGCAGAGATTTTTTTTATAAATACAGACAGATTAAGTAAAAAACTTGCCGTCGGGGAAATTTAAACCAATTTTTGAATACGAATTTGGCCCTTATTTTAAATGTTTTTGGTATGACTTCTTTTTTTTTTTTAAGCAATAAATGGAATAAAATCCAGCCTCAATTTTCTAAAAATTTGATAACCCCAGAAACCGGTTGAATCAATTGCAAACTATTAAAATGCTCCCCTAAATATACAATTTTTTGCCCTTGTTACAAGGCGTTTCAAGAAAAATATACAGTTTTCAAAATTTCTCCTTACTTTGTTTTAAATCCTATTTACACGTCAAATTTCAACTTTCTACTCCATAAAAAGTGTCCCATAATTTTGATGAGACAATGAGTGAATCAGTCAGACAGTCAGTAGTAAAATGGGCGATGTTAAAAAATTTAAAAATCTCAGAAACCATTTGACAAAAAAAATAAATCAATATGTAAATGTCTATAACTAGATTTTGATTATGACCTTAGCTTTAAAACATTAAGTTTCAGCTTTTTTTTTTTTAAACCTTTTTATTCTCTCCTGCAGTCGAATAAGGCAGCTTCTACAGGTGTAAAATAGGAAAATCCCTGTTAGCAGATTTCACCCTTTTTAACCTTTGAAAGTAATCCTTCAGGTTCATTATTCTTGCGGGTAAAATTCCTTAAGCGTATATTGAACTATTCCGAATTGGTTCGACTAATACGATTTCGCCTTCTTCTTACTAACTTTGCTCGGATAATGCTTTCTGAATTCGGAAGTAGTATAACATCTTGTGTAAGTAAAAATTCTCGAACTAATGATTCGTTATTCCCTGGCAGTCTCATTACAATCTCGTCTTTGTTAGTTTGCAATATCCGTTGAGGAAGTTAAAAATACAAATTTCTGGTGTCAAGACCAAGGATAACATCGGCCAGTATATCGTCAACAAACACAACATGTATTAATGTTTTTGTTCCAATGCTTATTCTGGCTTTATGTATACCATTCGTTGGTATAACTTCTTCATAAGCAATTTCTAAAATGTAAGTATTATCACGATAGGTAATATGTAATATGTAAAGCCCGTAGCTAGTACCATCTTGCATTCTCGGCCGCACACATTTCCAGGTATTATTAAGCTGGAGCCATTGTTTTGCTGCCGTAATACTCTAATTTTTGTCATTGATGGGCCTTAGTAGAACTTAGTCGATTTTCATCCTAGAACTGGGAATTTTCTAGACTAATTGCAGAGGCATTGAATTTGATACAATTCGCCTGCACAAGCTTTCTTTACAACACTTTCAGCAGGAAATTTTGTTTCTTCTCCCGGGGAAGTCATACTGTTTTGTCTGTTTTTTTTTTACGCCTGATTTTTTTAATTCTTTATCACTTTTGTCAAATCGTTGTTTGAATTAGGGTTGTAACGAAGGCCTTCTTAGCAGGCGAATGCAAAAGGGAAGAGGTTTTTCCTCGGAAGGGGGGGAGAGGGGGAAAATTTTAAGTGGAAAAAAAAAAAATTTTTGATTTATTAAAGACAAAAATATTTATTTCAAATGGGTACATAACATACATACATGTACATCTACTATCTTTTTTTGGGCCCCACATGGTTCGTCATCGCCAATTTGACTTGCAACATGCAAAAAATTTTTCTATTTCACTGCAAACACGCATCCGAGAGACCACGTCCCCCAGCGTCGCTCCTTGCGCATTGTATGTGATCGTAAATAAACCTCCGTTAAAACTCGGGACGGATGCGGAGGCGGAAGTCGATTCTTTGCGGAAGTTCCGCAGTAACGGAGGCGGAGGCCAATTACAACCCTAGTTTAAATTCTCTAATTCAAAGTTTACTGTTCTAAGTTTGACCCGACTTCTGCCCATTTGTTTAGCTGAAATGAAGTACGTAGACAAAAGCTTCAAGTATTTTTTTTAAACTAGCAATTTTTAAACCCCTGGGTTTTACGTAGACCTTGCATCAAACTGACTTTTTCTTTTACCGTTTAATTTTTTTTGAATAGGCTGGCTAGCCCAAATTAATTGGTCGTGAAACCTTCATACTCCTAAAGGCTTTCGTTTTATGTTTGTTTTTCCTTTTGAGTTGGGCCCTTTTAAAATTTTTCCGTAAGGGTTTTCTATTTTTTTCCCCGAAACATTGGGGTGGATTCACCCCAATTTTTCCCCTTGTTTGTCTTCAAGAGTATTTCTTAACACCTTCAGGGGGTTCACCTCGAAGACTTTTTCTAGAGCCCGAGCCTTCCCCCGGAAACCCCAAAAATTTTTTGCCATTAAAAGCACCCCTTAATTTTAAAGATACATAATTCATGGTGCTTTTCCATCAAAAGTGAGTAATTTCATAATAGTCATTGAGGTACCGCTTTCCGGAACTACACCTTGACTAGCTATTTTTGTTGTATTTGGCCTGGAACTAACTTTACAGTCCATTGTATCTCTTTTATTTCTTCCTTAACATCTTTTTAAAATTTTAAGCAACACTTTTTTTACTTTGGAATTCTTTTTTTTTAATTTTCTTTCTTTTTTTTTTAAAGATTTTCATTTTTGTCTCGTTTCTGCTTGGGTGATTTTTATTTTACGCTTCATTTTTTCCCAATTATCTTCATTTCTTGTTAGTTTGTATTTCAAGATCTTTTTTCATAATTTTGCTTAACTTTTTTTTTTTTTTTAAACTTTTTTTGGGGTTTTTTTACTTTTTTTCATTTCTTTTTTGGTTTTTATCTTTTCTTTATAAGGCCACTTAATTCTTCCATAACCTTTTTTGTTGTCTTGTCTCAACTGGCATTCAAAAATTATTTTTAACCACTTAGGCATCTTCGGGGATCATCGTTTTACACCTTTTTATTAGCAATCAGGTTAACAAACACTTATATGGTAACAACAATACAACGTAAATATGCTAACTGTTTAGTCGTAACTGTCATCTAGTGAGCCATTCGGCAGTCGATTTAACTCTGACTCTTGTGTAGTTTTCTAGTCTGGAATTCTTTTATTACAGGATGCAAAAAAGTGCTACATGGATAACTTTAGCGCCCCAAGAACATCTTACAATGGTCGTCGAAATCAGGAAAAGCTAAGGTTATTTACTTGAATAAATTATTAACTGGAATTAAATAATTCTAACTTGTCGTACTTTAATTTTATAAACTCAACACATATTTTTAAAGTCCGTAACAGTATTTATATTTCACGAATTATTTATTACTTTTTATGAGGTAAATTAGAAAAAATAAACATTATTGTATTAAAATGGCTATATATGAACTATTACGCTTTTGTGAATTTAGAAAAGCTAATAAAATTTGCGTATTAAATAGTCTGTACATAAAGGGGAATATGAAAGATAAAAGTATACGTATAAGAGTAATACATTTTTCTTTTTAATTTTTATACAAGTATTTTTAATTAGGGATGGTCACTCATAATAACTGGTCATATTTTAAAAACCATTGAGAAAACAAATCTTATAAAAAAGTAAAAAATACTAAAATTATTTTTTGGCTTTCGAAATTACCACGTCCAATAAAATTAAAAAAAAAGTTATTTCGGGAGGGACGAAAAATATGATTATCAAATGTAACAGGCGATTTATCATAACTTTTATACGTCTACATTTTTTCAGCGGTATCTTTAAAAAACAGTGGACGCAACATTTACTTTTATATAGAAAATACTAAAACTTTGGCCCTAACAATTTGGAATATGTTAGTTAAAGTATTTCTTGAGATTTGTATAATCGTTTTATGTTAGTGTCGTCAAAGACAATTGTAGTTATCACCCCCGTCCCTTTGTATAAATATTTTTGGGCCTTTTTTTAGAATATTTAATTTTTATCTGCTGAGGCCCCCAGCGTTGCCGTTTTGACTTCTTCCTATGTCATAGTCTTTTAAAAACGTAGGCTACCTCCGCACATATTTATGTTGAAAAAAAAAAAACCCGTTTTTTTCACAGATAAATCGAAGAAACGTGAATGCACGATGAATTTTTTGTGCTGTAAGATGGATTTAAATGGGTTTTTAAAATTTGGATTCGTACGAACCTTTTTAAAAAATTTTTGAAAAATTTTTTTTTAACGGGAAATGAAAAACTGCCGTTGTGCATTAGAAAAAAAAAATTTTTTTTGAATGCATTTTATAGTTTGTAATTAGAAAAAAATATATAATTGTAAACTTAAAAATGCTTTTTTTTAAAACACAAATCCAGTTATTCATTTTCCTTAATTAAAAATTTTTTTATTAAGTTTGTAGCCGTTCATACGAATCAAATGCAAAAAAACCGCATACAAATCCAATCTAAAAAAAAATCCCTCGTAAGGCCTATTTGAAAGGCTGGTAGGCTGGCCAGAGCCACCGCTGTTAGTGAATAAATAAATTATTATTGTTAATAGAAAATAACATTAGATTTTTTTTAAAATTTTAAATTTTTTTTATGTAAAAAAAAAAGGAAAAAATTGTAATTGGGCATCATTTAATATGAAATGTAAATACAGAGTGTTTAAAAACCCCTAAATGGAAAAACATAGGTTGGCTGTCAGCCCAAGGGGTTAAGGAAAAGCTGTTAAAAAAAAATTTAAAAAAATTATTAACAATAATATAAATTAAATTACAGGTATTAAAATTTTTTTAAAAAAAAAGAGCCCCTTTTTAATCAATCTTATACATTTAAAAAAAAATCGTTAGTCGGCTTTTTATATTTATTGTACTTTTATTATAAAATTTTTTTTACGTAGTATAAGGGTTGTTGGGTCTAAATTGTATTTTTTTTTAAATATAACGCAAAACCTATTTATTAAAAAAAAATATAAAAAAAAATTATTTATTCAAAATTTTTTGGAAATTGTTTAAAATCACGACCCCACTTTTTCGGGATAAAAAATCAACAAAATTTTTTTTTTAATTCGACAAATTTTTTTTTTTTTTTAAGTTTATCGAAAATAAAGTAATAAAAAAAAAAAAATGTTAATTTTTCTTTTAAAATTTTTTTTGTTTTTTTTTTTTTTAAAATTTTTAAAATTGATATTAAAAAAAATATATTTTTTTTTACACGTGGCATATAAAACAAATTACTAGAAATTCGTATAAAATTTTTAAAAATTGCAAAACATCGGATTTTTTAGGACATGTCTAATAAGAAATAAATGTTTATGATAACTACCCTTTTTTTAAGGGAAAAAACTAACCTTATCAATAGGAAAAAATTAAATAAAATAAAAAGCTTTTTCAAGAAAAGTCTTATTTGGGTTTTTTTTTCGATCCAAGTAGATAAACCAGGTGTAACCTTTTTTTTCTAGTTTACTTTTAACCAAATCCACCCCGAAGGGGGTAACCATCACCTAAAAAGAAAATCATATACAACTTAACAATTAAAAAAAAAAATTATTTACATGTTTTAGGATATCTCAAATATGATGGACTTTTAAAAATGATTTTTGGGGTAATAAACCACCCAAAAAAATTAAGGGAAAGCCCGCATTATCAAAAAAAAATTAATAAAATGTTAGCTTTTGAAAAAAACGTTTTGGCCTAATATTTTCACCCCCGATGTATAAAACAGGCCTTCTTAGGTTTTTCGAGTTCATTTCTAATCAAAGCTTTTTTAAAGGGGGGGGAAATTACCCCGTATAGAATCATAAAATTTTTTAAAAAATTAAAAAATATATTTGGATGTTTTAGATTATCTCAAATATAACATAAATTTTCTTAATTTTGGGGGGGTAAATTTACCCCTTTTTTTGGTTTTTTTTTAAAGGGGTCAAAAAAAAAGGGACACCTGCTTTTTTTACTAGAATCAAAAAAAAAAAAACTAAGACTTTTTTGTAAAAGCTAGGACTTCATTCATTTTTTTTTCTGATAAGGGGTAGTTTTACCCTTAGAAAATTTTTGACTATCATAATTTATTTTTTTTTTTTACATGATTTTTTTTTATTTTTTGGGTGATTAAACCCCTACATAGTTCATGGGGGGATTTACAAATTTTCGCAGGGATGAAAATGTATTATTTAATTTTTTTAAGGGGCCCTTTAAAAAAAAATTGCAGTAAGAATAACTTTTAAAACCACTGTATTTTTGCAATTTTTTTTTTTAGCATCTTCCCCCAACCCCCAAAAAGAAGGAAAAAAAAAAACGAAAAGCACTGCTCTTCCTAAATGAATAAAGGTGAAAAAACAGGCAGTTTTTTGCGGTTTTGCGGTCACTTTTTTAAATATCAAATATTTGAATTAATATCTATCAAAAGGTTACTCTAAATACCAATTAAATTTTAGGTGTCGATCATATAATTATAAGGTATTTATTAGTCCAAATAATTTTAATATACATAGATAAATACTTACCACAGTTTATAATCAATTGCTTACATAGTATAGTACTTGTAGAGAAAAAAAAAACCCTTTTAATTTTTTGCTCTTCGACTCACTCGGCAGTCATTAATATTGACATAGATTTTGACATTTTAACAAGAATACAAATTTTAATTGGGAAAAAAAAAAATTACAACGCACAAATGGCAATCCGATATGCTATGAATTAAACAAAAACTTTTTTTTTTTAACTCCAAAAAACTAGCCGTTTTTTCTTTTTTGGCCACACTTTAATTCATAATTTTACTTTATTTGCAAATAAAAATAAACTAAAAAAAAAATGCATTTATTTGGTTTTTTTTTAAAAAAATTAAATAAATTTAGGTAAGCCTATACAAACATTTCTTGTTATGAAGGGATGTCTTATAATAAAAAAATAGAATTTGTAAAAATTTGAAATCATGTTTAAAAAATGTATTCTTATACTAGGTATAAATATTTAAAAATTTTAAAAATACAAGTTTAAATAATTAAAATTTTTTTTTTTAATGGAAAAAAAAATTAAAAAAAAAAAATTAAGATTATTAAAAAAAAATATAAGTTTAAAAAAACCATTTTCGACAAAAAAATAACTTCTATTACTTTGTTATTGGTTTGGCAACAGAGTTCGTTTATACAGCAGCGTGTGCACGTATATTTTGATGGACGCTCGCTCAAGGAATCTCCCCAACGAGCGTCCAAACCTATTACCAAAAATTTTACATTGTTCTGTGTGTCTATAGTGGTAACTACAATTGTCTTTGGTGTCGTCTAACATCAATGTTGAAAACATTGAACATTTAGGGATCGGCGGTGACGTCACAGCCGCTGCCGGCTTCTCCCCCAAAATTTCCAACGTACGTTAAATGGAACTGAGCAGTCTTTTTATAGCTTTAAATAGGAAGCTGATTTAACTTTTTAAATCTAGAAAGCATCAACGTGCAAATTTTGTAACACTTCGAGCTTTTAACCAAACGCAGCCTTGTACAATATAGGTCTGTTCGTTATTCAGAAAATATAAATATTTTACATTTTTTTTTCGTAAGCGCTCTTATGAAAGATGTATTTTAGGACTACGTAGGTGAAACATGTAAAATATTTGCGAGGCAACCACAACCTACCAGGATCGCTGGTTTAAAAAAGAGCAGCACAACTTCATGAATTGGCGGGAAAGTACGGTCATTATTCTTTCGCAGGTTCAGTCGCCTTTTTTCCGGGGTAAGATCTGTCTCCTTTTTTTTTAATTGAAACCCGTGTACGTTTCTGTCGTGTTTTGTGCTTAAAAAAAATTAAAAACGCCGCCAGGGAGATCGTACTGTTTTTTAGATATGCTGTTCCACAAAATAAATATGTTACAAAGGGTTACCTCGCAAAAAATTTGGTTTTGGTTATTGAAAAAGCATTAGACGATTTCGCCACGTTTTGGTACGTACTTTGGTTGGTCAAAAAATGGGATAATTCGAATTAAAAAAAATCGATAATCCGATTATTGAAATAACCGCTATCATGCGATTATTCAGATTTAATTTTTTTTTTTATTTAAATTTTATTTT
>JAHBCN010018001.1:0-17512 GCA_019359885.1 Listronotus oregonensis
TTTTTTAAGTTACGAAAACTTTATTTAAAAATAATGGGGGGGGAAAAAGGTTTGGGGGTTAACATTTAAAAATTAAAAAACATATATTTTTAAATGACTTTTATCGACTTAATAAGTTCATTTTTTAAAAAGGTTCTCGCCCACTAGAGCAACGCGGGCGCAACGCGATCCCCCCCGACCTTTTTTCCCCCTTTTGGCTTCCCCTCTACCGACTTGTCGACTTTTTTTTAATTACATGAAAATTTCCCCTTTTTTCTTTTAAAGGGGGCGTGCACCGCTTTCGCGCCCCCTTTTTCCAAGGGGGGGGGGAACCCTTTTAAAGGGTTTAAAAAAATTGCGTTTCAAAACTGGTTTTTTTTGGGGAAATATAGTGTGGTAAGCAATAAAACGTTTTTTTTTTAAAAAAAACGACTATTTATTAAAAATTTCCTATCTTTAATTTTTTTTATATTTGGTTTTTTTGATAATAACACCCTTACTTTTTTAAAGTCGCTTTACTTCGGTGTTTCAAACCAAAATTTAAAAAACTTACATAAATAAAAAATATAAAGAAATCCGTGTCGACAAATTTTTTTTAAAAATTTTTAAAAAAGGCAAATTCTTACCCATACCCCCCTAACTGCTCTGCTCAGCAAAAAAAAGCAAAAGGGTAATGAAACCTTTTTTTTAAATCCAAAGCAAAAAGGTTATATTAATTCTTGCCGTTAAAACAATTTGTTTTTGTTCAATTCACAACAGTCAAGTTCCAAATTACATAAAATTTTTTATCTTTGTGCAGACCATATATTTTGCTTTTATTCCAGAATTAAATATTTAAAATTCTTTCATATTGTTTTCATTTATTTGATATTGACGGAAGAATTACGCATTAAGAAGTGAATTTAAAAACTACGTTACTCTATGTTACAATTTTTTTTTAAAATTTTTTTAACTTATATATTTTTGCTTTTTTTTAAAAAAATCTTCTGTTTTTAAAAAGGTTTTGTCTTAAATTTGTTTTTTTTTTTTTTTTGTTTAATTTAAAAAAATTGAACTTTTAAAATTTAAATTTTAAAAAACCTAACTTTTTTTTTAAATTTTTTTAAAAGTCTACCATTTCCCTTTTTTTTTTTCTTGCATGATTATTTTCTGAAAAGATCAAAAACCCCCTTTTTTTTTTTAATTTTTTTTTTACAGCCCCCCTCAATTGCGAACAAATTTTTCGCAAATTTTTTTTTAAAGGCGTTCGATACTATCGGGGTAGCCATAAATCTTCTTACCTTTCTTTTTTAATTTTAAAAATTTTTTGGGGAAACTAGAAATGTAAAAAACCCCCTACCCTTTTTTTTCTGGTTATATTCAATAAAAAATTTTTCCCCCTTTTATTTTATATTGATTTCCGTTGATTATCATGCATATTTAATTTTAATAATTAGATTTTTTTTCCCCCCTTTAAAAAAAAAAAATTTTTTTTATTAATTTAAAAATTTTTTTTTGAATAGTTATTGGTGAGGGGGGGAAAAAAGTTGATTTTGGTTTGCTTCCTTTTTTTTTCCCCTTAAAATTTATATCCAAAATTTTTTAAAAGGGAACCCATGAAATTTTTTTTTACCCCCGGGGTTAACTAAATTTTAAAGGAATTTTTATTAAAATAAGGGTTTTTCCTACTCAACTAATAAGTAAATATACCAGATTTTAAAAAATTTTTTTACTGATAGGTTACTGATTATTGGGGTTTAAAAAAATTTTTCTAAAAAATTTTTTTCCCATATACAGTGTGTCTCTAAAATTTTAAAAAAAAATTTTTTTTTCCCCCCTTTTAAAAAATAAGTTGTAATTATTATTTTTAATTGTCTTAAAAAGATGGAGTTCTTTGGAGTTAACTATATCTTGGATTTTGAACTCATTATGAGTTAATCATGGGGAAAAGCGCAACGAAATTTTTGGTGAAAAAAAAAAAAATATTGTTAAAAAATTTTAAAAAGGGAAAAAAATTCAAAAAAACCCCCTTCACATGTTTTCGGAAAATTTTTTTTGATTCAATTTTTTTTGTTTTTCCCCCAGGTACAATTACGGTTTTCCCCCCTTTTGCTCGAATGAAGTCGGGGGAAATTTTCCCCCTTTGACGGGGGGAGTTAGTCATTTTTTTTTGACCCCAAACCTAATGACATGGGGCTTAAAAAAAAGCCCCATGCTACCTACTTTCATAAAGCTAGAAAGACTTAGACAATAAAATTTTTTTGGTTTTTCCCAACACTTCTACCGGCAATAAAAATTTTTGTTTTTCCCCGTATTTCGCCTGTCTTGAATGTGAATCCGGTGGTTACCTGTAATGACACTAAAAAACCCAATTTCGAAATGGGGTTTTAAATTTCCCCAAAAAGGGGTTTACTATTTTTTTAAAAAGGGTTATGGATTTGGCAAACCCGTAACTTTAGAAAAAAAAATTTTTAATCCCCGGGGGGAATTTTTTTTTGGGGGAAAACGTTTGTATGGTTACGCACTATCAAGAGCCCAAAAAAATTGGATTTCTCTAGCCCCAAAAGGGAAAAAAAATTTCCTTTCTCCTTGTGCGGATGACAAATATGGAAAGCTATTAGACAGGAAAAAAAAAAAAAGCGAAACGAATCGGTAACGATTTACATCGCTCAGTTGAAAATCTTTTAACCCTTTTTTCTAATCCTTTCCCCAAAAATTACCAGGTTAAATTTTTAAAAAAAAATTTGTTACCGGAATATAAAAACATTTGGGGACAGACCGTTGATTCAGTGGATTTTTTTATAAAATTTACTTAAATTTTTGGGGGAAAATCCCCCTTTCCCCATTCCTCAAACATACTAGCATTTTTGAATGCCCCTGTCTTAATAATTTCGGGGCTTTGGTTCCCAAAAAAATAAATTTTATAATCTGGGGAGATCTAATAAGGGGTAAATTTTTTCCAAAAAATTTCCCTTTTTTGGTCAGGAGAACATTTCAAAAGTGGACACGGGAAATTTTTTTTCGGGTCAAAACAAACCCCAAAAAAATAATTTTTTTTTAAAATTTTAATAATGCAGGCCCTTTACCAAAATTTTTTAAACAAAACCTTATTTTTTTTACGGATGCGGAAAACGTAATTTTAAAATTTTTTACCCCCCAAAAGTTTAAAAATTAAATTTTAAAATGTCTCTTTGGGGCCCAAAAGGGGCTGTTAATTTTTTAAAAAATCCAAAACTAATAAAAATAAATATTTTGAATGAAATATTTGTCCGGGGGGGTTGAAAAAGGTTAATTTTTCAACTTTTACAACTTATTTTTTTTTACTTTTGATAATGACGTAACTGTTTTACTTGATACGGGTGCAATAAATTCGTCGTTGGAAATTCGGGATTAAAAATTTTAAGGCCGATGCGAAAACTAGTTCTTTAAAAAAAAAAAAAAATTTAAAAATTTATATTTCTGACGGTACACAAAAAAAAAAGTGGGCGGCCCCCAAACCCCCCTTTTTTGGAAATTCTTTAAAAGTTTAAAAAAAGGTTATTGAATCCTTTAAGCAAATTGACAATAAAGACATTTTTTAAAAGAGTAAAAAAAAAAAATTAAAAATTTTATCGCCCCCAAAAATGCCCCCCCCTTTTTTTTAAAAGAAACCTTCCCCGTTCCCCCTTTACAGGATATTTTAAAAAAAATTGGAAAAAATTTTTAAAAAACTCGGTGTTGTTAAATAAATTTCCCCAAAGCCCTTGAGTTCTCTTACAGAATTGGTAAAAAAATCAATGGAGAACATAGATTTTTTTTTTAAAAAGGCCCGTTTTCTTAAGGGTTTGAGGGGGGTTTTTCCTATCCTTCCCCATGTTGATCAATTTTAAATAATCTTTGTTAAATTTTTTAAGTTCATATTTTTTGACTTAAGAAAATTTTTTTTGGGGAAATGTCATTGGAAAAAAACGTCGAAAAAAAACCCCCTTTTGGTTTGTGCAATAGTGCGCAGACTTTTTTTTGGAGTTTTTTTTGAATCATACATCTTTTTCTATTTAGATGATCCGGCCCCCCCCTTTTTAAAAACATCATCAAAATTTTTTTGGAGACGCTAAAAACTTTTTGAATAGGCTGGTCTCACTATAAATTTTTAAAAAGGGTGTAAATTTTTCAAACTACTTTTAAATATTTTGGGTTTTTTTTTTTATTAATAATTCTTTATCAACTGATCCTGAAAAAAGGTTTTTTTCTATGGTCAATTATCCTCGTCCTAAGAACTACAACTAAATAAAACTTTTTTTTTGGGTTTTTTTGTTCCTGGTATAAAAAGGTTTATCAATGATTTTTTTCTTCATTTATTAGTCCTTTAAAATGCTTTGCTTGGGAAAAAATTTTTAAAAAAAAAATTTTCCCCCCCGCAGATGAGACTGAAAGTGCCTTTTTTTTTTTTTAAAAGGAAAAAAGGTTAATTTCTGCTCCTGTTTTTTACAACCCGATTTTTTGAAAAAAGTTCATAGTTTGGGATGGATGTTGGATTTGGGGGGTTTTTTTCCCCCCACTCAGTTTGTTGATGGGGAAAAAAACGTGTAGTGACCTTTTCCGGTTTGTGTTGTGTCTAGGGCAGAACGAAATTATACCTTACCGAACAAAATGTTCGGCAGTTATCTTCTGTGTCAAAAAAATTTAGGCCCTGTTTTGGGGGGCCCCTCGTTTTACTTTGTGACTGATTTAGATTTTTTTTTTGGGGTTAAATAATTTAAAAGAATCCTTCTGGTAGGTTTTCCCGTTGGTTAAAAAAGGGTTAAGACAGTTTTTTTGAATTGGAGCACAAAAAAACAAGCAATTTTTTTCCCCCCCTTGTTGGGGGCCTTATTCAACACTATCCCCTGACACTTCCAAGAAAGTGTTTTTCCCTTTTCTTCTTACACTTTGGAAAAAGTTTCAATTATGACTTTTTTTCCCATCAAGTTGACCAATGGTATTCATCTCTGGTGAAAAAATTCAAAGATCCCCCAAAAAAATATCCCCCAGTGGAAGGTTGAAATTCAAATAATTTATAAATTTATTGCAACGAACTTATATTATACTTTTAACCCCAAAAAATTTGGAAACTTTTGGTTTCTAAGGCTCACAGGGTAAAAATTTTTAAAAAATTTTCATAACCCCTTTAGGGGTTTTTTTGGTTTTTTGAAAAACTTTTTTTCCCATTTTTGAAATTTTTTTATTGGCGTCTATGCGTGGATGTTAAAAAAGAATGTCTAGTTTGTTTTTCCCAAAAAACCCAAATTTTCCCAAAAAATTGGGTTTTTTTGGAAAAAGAACAAATAAAACGACGCCCTTTTTAAAAAGGGTTTTTGGGGTTGGATTTGATTGGTCCTCTTTCGTAGCAAGAAGAAAAAAAGAATAGGGTTTTTCCGATTGATTCACAAAAATTTTCTTTATTTTTTTTCTTTACGAAAATGCCCCCAAATTCCCCCCATTATTTTTAAAAAAATTTTAAAAAGACATATTTCTTTTAATGAGTTTCCCCGGTAATTTGTGACAATGATTCCCCAACCCAGTTGGAAAAATTTTTTAAAAACTTTTTACTAAATTTGATTTAAAATCAGATATACTCTTTTAAAATTTTTTCCCCCGTGAATTTCTTTTTGGAAAAAATAATAAATAATTACCCCCTTTCCCTTTTTCCCCCTTTATATTGAAAAACATTGGGTTTGGGGAATTTTTGTACCCAAAAAAACAGACGGGGCCTTAAAACCCCGTTCAAAAAGTTCCCCTATTCCTCCTTCCTATTTTAAATTTTTTTGGGTTTGCATGTTTCTCTCTCCGGGTTTTTTTCCCCGGAGCCTCTTGTTGATGGTAAACAAAAATTTTCCCCCGGTGATAGGCACGCGTTGCACCTCTTTGCCAGTTTTCGTAAAAATTTTCTTTGAGGAAACAAAGGTTTCCCCCGAAGCCCCTTTTAAAACCCCAAAACCCAAAAAAAAAGGGTTTTTATTTTTTTAAAGGGTTTGGAAAAAAATGTTGCCTCCCAATAACCCTTCCCCCAGGCAGAAAAACTAAGTCCTAAACTAATTTTCCCTTTGGGGCAAAAAAAAATGCCTCCATTGGTATTGGGTTAAAAAATTGGGGGGTTCTGGCCCCGGTACTTGGCATGCAAAAAATTAATTACCCACCCGGTGATATCTCTGTAAGCTGAGGATGACTATATTTAGTCATTAAGTTTTTTTTATATTTATAGGGGAAAAAAAAATTTTAATTTTTTTAAAAAGGGCCCCAACCCGTGAAAATTTTCCCCAATAAAAAAAATAAAACCAAAAAAAAGTTAACTCAATCCAAAAGAGAAACTGTCCCAAAAGGGGGGGCAAAATTTTAGGAACAGATATAGGCATAGACAAAAAAAATAAATAAAATAGTAATAAAAAAAAACCATATATTTTCTAATTGGTCACGTTTAAGAATAAAAATATATGACCCTTTACAGGTAGTTTTTTTTCGGGGGAATTTTTTTGTATTAAAAGGGGTTAAAAGGTCACCGCTTACCCAAAAATAATTGTTAAAATTTTTTTTTCCACAATAATTCGTTGATTTCCCCCCCCGAAAAAAAATTTTTAAAATTTAAAATGACAGTGGAAAAAACCCAACCAAAAAAATTTGCCTAAAAAATATCAAATTTTGGGCACCCAAAACCCCAAAAATTACACCCCCCAAATTACTAATAAAATTGTTTAGGTTAGCTATTTTGGATGAAAAACCCCGAAAATACCTTGAAAAACCCCCAAACAAGTGATGAACCCCAAAAAAAAGACTCTGCCTTATTTTAAAACCAAAAATTTTTTCCCTTTTTTAACCCCTTCAATTCCAAAAAGGGGGTACAATACAAAAAAAAGGGGAAATTTTTAAGTCTGGACCCAGGGGGCCCCCAAAAAGGTTTTTTGGGGGGTTTTTACCACTAACAGTAAATAAAACAAAAAAAATCAAGGGGGTTTTGAAAAATGTACTGTACTTATGTTAGTAAAAACAAAACCCCCTTTAAAAAGGAATTTTCCTGTTTTTTTTCTTTGTAAAATTAAAAAAAAAAACATAAAAATGCCCCAAGACTTGAAATTTTGAAATAGATAGTGTCGTGCCCCTTTTGGGGCATAATACCCCCCCCAAAATTTTTAAATAAAAAATTTCCTTTCCCCAAAAAATTTTTTCAAAAATTTTTTCTTTCTTTTAAAAAATAAAGGGTTTACGTGAAAGTGCCCCCTTTTAAAAAATTTTAAAAACTTTTTTTTTTTAACAAAGCTTGAAACCAAAACCAAAAAAAAAACCCCTTTTTTAAAAAATTGGGAAAAAAAATTTTTCGCTGAGTGGAAACTTTAAAAAAATCAGCAAAAAGGGAAAAAATTTTAAATTTTCAAAAAAAAAAAAGGGAAAAAATTTTTTTGGAAAAAAGGAAAGATTTTTTTTTATTACCCCAAAACAAATGCTCATAAATAATTACAATGAAGGGAAAAAAATTTGAAAAACAATCAACCAAGAAAAAAGGGCGTCCGTTTTTTTGGCTGACTACCAGCCGGGGCCCCGAAAAATTCAAAAAAAAAAAAAAAAATTTTTTGGGGGATTTCCCAAAAGTCTTCAAAAAAAAAAATGAAAAATGGAAACGGGGGCCTTTTTAAATCCTCAAACAGTTTCTCCCGTCAAAGGGAAAACGTAAAACAGAAAGAAAGCTAGAACTCCAGAGGAAGTACCGCTACCCTCAGAAGAGCCTTCCCCTCGCAATAAAAAAAAAAAAAAATTTTTTTGGAACAATTAACATTGTTTAAACCCAAAAAAGTGGGTGCATTTAATTCCTGTAAGATAAGCGATAGCTATGGGTTGTAAAAATTTACAGCAGTAGCAGAAAAAATAGGACCCCGGGGGGGTTTTTCTTAAATTTTATAAAAAAACCCCATATTCCCCCCCATCATATATAAGACAACTCGTCCCCCCCAATAACAACATATGCGACAAGAAATGGCCCCAAAAATTTTAAAAAAATTTTAAAAAAATTTGGGGGTATCCCCAACTCCATTGGGATGGAAAACTCTTGCCTTCTTTTTTTTGGGATGGGAAAGTAGACAGAACCCCTTTTTAATTTTTAAAAAAAGGAAAAGGGGGTTGCTTGGGTTTCCCCTTTTTTCCGCATTCAAAAAAAATTAAAAAAACCTTTTCCCTTTATAAAAATATAGTTGATTAAATTTTTGGAAAAAAAAAATTATTGGTTCATGCTGCGACACCACAGCCTCGGGAAAAAAGGGGGGTTTTTAAAAAGGGGGCTTTAATAACCCAAAAAATTGAAAGACATTTTTTTTTTCCCCCTTTTTGTCATCATCATTATAAATCCCTTTTTTTAATTTTTGGGGGAAAGTGTTTGATTCCCCAAAAAAACCTTCATCGGGGCCCCCCTGTTGGTTTTTTTAAAAAAAAATTTTTGAGAATATTGGCCTTAAATTGGTCAGGGTAATTTAAAAAAAGGTTTTTTTCGAAATAATTAAGCAACTTTTGCAGCCCCCAAAAATCTTGGGGAAATTTTTCCCAATTTTATAAATTCATTCCCCCCAATGCAACAACCCCCAAAAAAAAACTTTCAAAGGGGGGTTTTTTAAAAAAAAAATAAAAAGTGACATTTTATCGTCCCCCTGCATTTCATCCCCCCTGGATTCTAAAAAATTTTTTTTAAAAAAGTTTTTTTTAAAATCAATTTAAACTAAACCCCCAAAAAAAAACTTAGCTACTAAGGACATATGTTTTTTTTTTCTTAAAAAAATTTTTTTAAAAAAATGGTTTACAGCTCCTTTGGCAAAAAAGGCCCATTCCCCCCCTCCCCAAATTTTTTTTTTAAAAATTTAAAATATAAAAACATAGATAATAATAAAATCTAAAAATCTTGGGTAAAATAAAAAACCATTTTTGGTATTTAAATCCCGAAAATTTTTCTTATCATTTTTGTGGAAATTTTTGACTATTTTTAAAAAAAAAATGGTAAACCCAAACAAGCCAATGTCCCCCAAAAGGGGATCAAACGGATAATTTGGGGGAAGGGGGGTTAAAAAATTTTAAAAAAAAAAAAAATTTATGACTTTATATCCGTTCCTTTAATTTTTTTTAAAAAAAAAAATTTTTTCCAATTTTGGAAAGCGTTTTCCAAAGGGAAAAAAAACGAAAGTTACGTCAAGTAGAAAATTACCCTTTTTAAAGTATAAAATTTTGGGGGGGGGGGAAAGTCATCAAGCTAATTGATGAGTATAACAAAAAATTTTTTTAAAGGACGAAAGGGGCAAAAGCAATTTTTTTCTTCAAAGTTGTTAAGGGGGGATAAAAAAAGTTTTAGATTTAAAAGAACCCCAAAAATTTCAGGTTTTTGAAAAATTTTTAAAAAAAAAATTTTTGTCATTTATTTTTTTATTTTTTTATCATTAAAAATTTTTAACATTAAAAAATTACTTTTTATTAAAAATATCTCTTACACAAAATTTTTAAATTTTGGGTTTTAAAAATATTATTTTTTAAACATTTTTCCCCAAAAACAAAATTAAAAAAAACCCCCGGGAAAAAAAGTATTAATCTCGGGATTTTTCCAAAAATTTACGGTTTTTTTGGGGGCCCCCCAAGTCGTCCGATAAAAAAAAATTTTAATGGGGATGTTTTTCATAAAAATTTAACCCTTTTTTGGGGGGGCGGGGCCCAAAATTTTAAAAAAACCATCTAATATATATATATATATATATATATATATATATATATATATATATATATATATATATATATATATATATATATATATATATATATAAAATATATATATATATATATATATATATATATATTAATAATTATAAATTATTTTATAAAAAAATTTTAAAAGCAAAAAAAAAAATTTTTTAAAATTTTTTTTAAAAATTTTAAAAACGTGTAGGGGAAATTAAAATCTTGGAAAATAGGGGGGAAAAAAAATTTTCGATGTAGGGGCATCTCTCCTGCCCGGGGGAAAGGAAACCCAAAAAATCTTCTCGGCTATTTTTAAAAATGGTGGTGCAATTACCCGAAATTTATCAATAAGGCCATTGATAAGTAACTTGCCCCAAAAAAATTTCCCCAAAATATTTTTAAAGGGGGCGTTTTAATCGGGGGACTATATGACTGTTTTTTTTTGCAAAATAGTATAAAACCAGCGTTTCTCAAACTTTTTTTTATATGGAACCCTTTTTTTAAAAAAAAAAAAAAACAGGAACCCCCCTTTAAAGCTGCACAAAAAAATATTTTTGTATTTTAAATTATAAGGGGAAAAAAAATTAAAAAACGTAAAAATCGTTATAATATATTTTTTTTTAAAAAAATTTTTTAAAATTTTAAAAAAAATTTTTAATTAAAAAAAACCCCAAAGGGGAAATTTTTTAAAAAAAAAAAAAAGGATAGGTACTTTTTCATAGAAAAAGGCCCCCCAAAAAAAAAAAAGAAAATATTTTCCTCAAACTTTTTTTTGGGGGCAGTCCACAAAGCTGTGGCCCCTTTTTCTGATTCTAAAATTTGGGAAAAGGGGTTTTTTTTACCACGGGAAATTAAAAAATTTTAAAAAAAGCAAAAAAAACTTATTTAGGGTTCCCCCTTCTGGACAGGGTTTTAAAAACAAACAAATTTGGAAGTTGGGGCCTCTTAAATTTGGGTTTAAAAAATTTATAAAATGGCACTACGTTTGCTTTTTGAAACTACCAAGGAAATTTCTTGCCAAACTTCGGGGGATGAAAAAACCCCAAAAAAGGGGGCAGATACCTTACAGCCCATCGCGTCGATGGGGAAGGAAATTTTTTTGTAAAGTGGGATCTTAATAAGACGAATAGCTCTTCCTTTTTTAATGGAGTCAAAAAACTGCGTGGTTTGATAACATTTTTTCAAATTCACGGGATCAAATAAAAAGGTTTTTTTTTAATAGTCCCCCTTTTTTACTAGCAAATTTTTGATTTTTCCAAAAAATTTTTAAAGGCCAAAGAAACTGGGGGAATTTTTTGTGGGGGTCATTCTACTTTTTAAAAAAAAAATTTTTAAAACCCAAAAAGGGGGCTACGGGGGGTTTTTGATGAAAGTTTTAAAACTCATATTGGGCTCCCGAAACAGCTTTTTTTTGGGGGTTTTTTTTTTTAAACGTAAAAGTCAAAAAAAGTCAGGATTCTGGACTCAGAGAATATTTTTTTTTGGGGGAACCCCCTTTCCCCAAAATCTTTGGGCCCAGGTTCCGCGGGTTAATTTAAAAAATGGTATAGACTATTTAAAATTTTTTTTAAAAACTTTAGAAAAGGTCTATTTTGGGGCTACTGGGGGAAAAAAATAAAATATCAAATTTTTTTTTTTGGGAAACCCCCCTTCAACTTTTGAAAATGGAACCTCTCCCTCCCGGGGGAAGGGAAAAAGGGGAAAAAAGCCCCCTTTGGGCCTAATTTAACCCCCTTTAAATTTTCAGTCGCCTGCAACAGAAAAAGGGAAAAAAGCCCCAAAAACCCCAAAAAAAAAAAATATTAACCCGTTTCGGTGGCAAGTCGGTCCACTTTTTGATTTAAAAAAAAAATTAAACTAAATTTTTGGGAAAAATTTTTTTTTTTAAAAAATTAAAGGGGAAATTCTTGGGGTTTTAATTTTTTTTACGTTTTTTTTTTTAAAAAAAACAAAATTGGGGTTTTGTTTAATGAATGAATATTTATATTTTTAAAAAAAAAAAAAAATGGGGAAGAAATTAAGTAAAACATGGGGAACCGTTTTAAAATTAACAGTATTGAGGCCACACATTTTTCTTTATTTAAAAAAAATAAATGGACTCTCCTTTTTTTTTTGGTTTTTTTGGGAAAAAGTTTCCTTTTCTAAAATCTAGAAGCATTCCAGTTTATTTTTTGGGTTTTCATCAAGTGCGTGTTGATGTTTTTTTTTTTGTGGAATTTTGTTTTCTAAATTATTTTCCATGTTCTTTTATGCGTTTGGCTAATGATGGGGGGGGTTTTTTCCTATATAAAATTTTTTAAAAACTGGGGATCTTAAAAAACTTTTTTGTTTTGGGGGTTTTATTGTATATTTTAATTTTTTTTTACTTAAAATCTAATAATGTTTTTTGTTTTAAAAAAAAATTTTCAAATATTAAAAAATTTTTTCCCCATTCGTTGAATTTTATTTGATAAAAAGGAATATATGGTAAAAATAAAATTTGAAACAGGTCTTTTTTTTGTTTTCTTAGTGGTTAAATTTTTTAAAAAAACATTTGTTTTTTAAAATAAAAGGATAATTTTTTTTAACCCAAAAAAATTTTTTAAAAACCCCTTTTTTTTTTAAAAATTTTTATGGAAAAAATTTATTTTAATTCTATAAAAAAATTTTTAAAAACCCCTTTTTTTTTCCATTTTGGATAATTAGATTTAAAAAATTTTGTGTCTGTTTGTATGTGTAGGTTTTCTTTTTTTTGTTTTAAATTATTTTCATTTTTTTTATTAGAATATAAAAAAGGGGAAATTTGTGATTTTTTTTTTTAATTGAAATTTATGGGGGGTTCTTTGTATTAATGTGTTGAAAAAAATTTTTTTAAAAAAAATGTTATCTATAAATATCCAAAAAATAAAAGGGGGTTTTTAATGATAATTTTTTAAAAAATTGGGGTTCAAAATTTTTTTGAAAAAAACCAAAAAAGATAAAAAAAGGGGAAACCCCCTGGCCATGCCAAAACTTTGTTTAAAAGTCAGTGTTATTTTGGGAAAATACGTTGTTTTAAAAAGTTTAAAAAAAAGAGTTTTTTTAAGTTTGGTTTTTTCCCCTTGGGTTTGGGCATCATTTTCTAATTTTTTCTTACAATATTTAATGTTTTCGAGGGAAAATTTTTTTAAAAAAAACAAACAACATAAAAAATTACCAGGTGTTATTTTGGGTCTATGTCAAGGGGGGGTTTTTTTTACTAAATGACCCCAAAAAAATAAGTATAAATTTTGCTAATGGGGGGGTGGGTGAGTTTATCCCCCCCACCTCCCAGGGGGGCGAAATTGGGATATCAGATTTGTTATTTTGATCTTTTTAAAAAATGTGGGTTTTTTCTGTTATGGGGGGTAAATAAATCTTTTCTATCTGAAAACTGTTTTTATGTTATATTTTTTTCTTTCAATATTTTCCCCGTTGGATTATTGTTTATTTTTGTTTAATTACCATCATTTAAAAAAGGGGGTTTTTTTATTATCTTTCATATCCCCCTTTTTATTATTACTGTTTCATTTCCTTTATCTGCAGGAAGAATTTTTTTAAAAAAAATTGTCTCTTTTTAAAAAAAATTTTGCTTTTTGTTTTAAAATTTTTTTTAAAAATTTTTTTTAATTTTAAAAAAGGTTTTTTAAAAAAAATTTTTGGGGTTTAGGCCCCCCCCCCTTTAAATTTTAAATATATTCCCATAGATTTGTGGCCCCGGGGGCATGTTTCAATGTATTTTTTTTTGGGGTATTGCCTTCACTTTTTAAAAAAAAGGGGAAATTTTTGGGGGTCCCAGGTATAACGAACTGAGCCTGCTCAACCCTTTCAAATTCAAAAAACACATAAAAACAAAAAAAATTTTAAATGAAAAAAATAATTTTAGAAATATCTATCATAAAAAAGAGATGATTAATCTTGTGGTTAAAATTTTCTAAAAAAAAAAAGGGTTTTTAAAAACCCCCTTGGTTTTTTTCTAAAGGCTTAAATTTTAGTTGGGCCCAAAAAGGGGCCCAAAAACGACTTCGTTTATTGAAAACATGTTAAAACTTCCAAAAACCCCCCATGAATTTTAAAATTTTAAAAAAAAATTTTTTAGAAAAACCTTTTTTTAAAAAAAACAGGAAAAAAACAAACATTAAAAAAAAAATTTTAAAACATTGAAAAAAAAATTTAAAAAATTTTCCTTTGATAAAGGGAATGCAACATTTTAAAAATAACTGTGATATGTTTGATTAAAATAATGTCCCCCTTTTTAAAAGATGGTTTCAAAAAAAACAATGATCTAACTAAACTATTGAAAGACAAATATATAACATTTTAAAAAAAAAAAAAAAAAAGGTTTACGGGTAAAAATATTTACCCCCCCCCCTAATCAGGGAAAACTCCACACTTTTTGAGTAAAAATTTTAAAAACCGGAAAACCCTTTAAAACCCCATACTTAATTAAAAAAACCCTTTCCCCCCCCTTGGAAAAATTTTTTACATATTTTTTAAAAATTTCCCTTTAAAAAAATAAGGGTCATACATTAAAAAAAACCCAAATTTTCTGAAAAATTTTTTAAAATTTACATGGACCCAAATAACACCTTGATAAGTTTTGATGTTGTAAATTCTTTTTCAAACGTTCTGTCAATAAAACAAAAATAGTTGGTTAAAAAAAAAAAAGAAAATGATTAAAAAGGAAAAAAAACCAAACTAAACATAAACTCATTTTTTAATGATTAACTTTTGGGAAAAAAAAAAAATATTTTTCCCCAAATAAACAGATTTTTAAAAAACAAATTCTGGCATGGGCCCTGGGGTTCCCCTTTTTTTTTTCCCTTTTTAAAACAATATTTTTATGAAAGTTTTTAATTAATTTTAAAAAAAAATTATTATAAACCTTTAGTTTGGTAAAAAAAATAAATTTTTCCCCTTAATCAACATGCCCGAATATTTTAAAAATTTTATTAAAAACATTAATACACGGGGCCCTTTTTTTTTTTCTTTAAAAAAAGGGGCAAACTCACAATTTCCCCTTAATAAAAAAAAAAATAATTTTGAAAAAAAATTTTAAAAAAAACCTACACTAAAAAAAATTTACTTAAATTTTAAAACTAAAATTTTCCCGTAAAAATAAAAAAAAGGGGTTTTAAAAAATTTTTTGATAAATTAAAATAATTTGCTCCCCCAAACAAAAAAACGAAAAATAACCGTTAAAGATATTTTATTTTAAAAAATAATCATTTTTTTTTATTTTAAAAAATTTTTTTCAAAAATTTTGAAAAACCCCAAAATTTTAAAAGACAAAATCAAAATGACCTTTTACAAATTTTTGTTTTTACTAAAATTCAACGAATTAATAAATGTAATTTTTATATTTAAAACAAAAAACAAATTAGATTTTAAAATAAAAAAAACAAAAAAAACAAAAAAAGAAAAAAAAATTTTGAATTTCCCAAAAGGCAAAAAAAGAACATATAACATACATTAGAAACAGGGGTTTCCCCCAAAAATAAAAAATCAAAAAAACCGCATTGATTCCAAAATAAACTGTTTTCAGTTTTTTGGGAAAAAAAAATTTTTTCCCCAAAAAACTTCAATGGAGTGTTTTTTTTTATTAAAAAAAAAAAAAAGGGAATAATTTTTTTTAAATTTTTTTAAAAAACAGGTTTTTGTTTTAATTTTTTAAAAAAGGGGGGTTCAACAAAAAAAATTGGCACACCCCCCCCCTTTTTTGTCTTTTAAAAAATAAATATCAAAAAAATCCCAATTTTTTTTTAAAAAACCCGTTAAAAAATTAAAAAACGCTATTAAATTTTTTTAAAAATTTAAAAAAATTTTTTTTTAATTTTTTTTTTTTTCCCTTGACAACGGGGGGTTAAAATATTTGATTTTCTTTTTTAAGGGTTTCTTTTTTTTGTTCGGCGATAGGAAAATTAAAAAAGGGGTAAAAGGGGGAAAAGCGGGCCCTCAGTTCGATTCCGGGACTCGGCCGAAAGAGGTCCCTTTTTCCCCAAAGTAGAAAAGGGGGGTACCTACCCCAAAAGAAAACACTTTAAAAAACATGAATCCCCCAAAACATAGAACTTTTTTAAAAAAGAAATTTTTCTTTTATTTCCCCAAAATTACCCCAAAAATATTTTTATTTTTTTCCCTCAGAAAAATACAAAAAAAAAGGTTTTTGCTTTTTTTATTAAAATGTTTTTTTTTTAAATATCGCATTTTTATTTTTTTTAAAACCCCGATTTTTCCCGCACTTGAATCAAAAAAAAAAATATTTTACAAAAAAAACAAAACCCCAAAAAATTTTAATATTTTCCCAAAAATTTTTATTATTTCCCAAAATTACTTCAAAATTTTTTAAAATTTTTTATGCCTCATCGGGGTACTAAAAAATTTTTTTTTAAAAAAATTTTTACATTTTTTTTATGCCCCTTTTTTTTTCCGTAAAAAAGGGATATTTTGTGCCCTCATCTTATTTTTTTTCCCCAAAAAAATTTAAAAAATTTTTAAAAATGTGGGGCCCGTTAGGGCCCCCAAAAAAGGCCCCCCAAAAATTTTTCGTAAGGCCGTTGTGGACTGGAAGGCTTTTTTTTCTTTAGCCTGCGTCATTTCGATTTGATGAAATCCGGCTGGGTCAAGAAATTTAATTTTCACCCATGGTTATCAGGATTTTTTCTATTCGGGAAAAGGGCCCCTTTTTTTTCCCGTCACGTTTTTTTAAACCTTCTTTTCAATCTAAATTTTTCCTTTCCAAAAAGCGTAAAATTTTATTGGAATATCAGACGGTGAAAAAAAAGGAAGAAAAAAGGGCAAAATTTTTTTATTTTAAAAAATTTTTTTGAATTTGGGATTAAATTTTTCTCGGTTCAGGGGGGGGAAAAGGATCAAAAAATATTTTGACATATCCGGGGGTCATCTTTTTTTTGAATAACGTTTTTTTTTTACTAGTAGGTTAAGGTCACAAATTTAATGTTCTTGAAGTCAAAAAAAAGGGGTAAAATTTTGGATTTTTTTTGTGGAGTTGGGTGGTCAGTTAAAAAATTTTTTGGGGGTTTTTTTTTTATATGTTAGAAGAAGGGTCGAAAAAATTAAATTAAACTTTTAGGGATAATTTTTTACTCTTTTTTAAAAGGTTAAAATTTTTTTCATTGGGTTTTGGGTTAAATTTTATAAATTTTTTTTTAAAATTTGTAGGTTTTGGGTTTTTTCTACTAAAAAAAAGGGGAAAAATGGTGGTTTTCAATTAACGGAAAAAAAAAATTTTTTAAATTTAAATTTTTTTACGGGGTTTTTTAATGGTTTTTTAAAGGAAAAAAAAATGGTTTTTTTTTAATATTTTTTAAAAATTTTCTTATTTTCATAGTTAATTAAGGCATTTAGATTTTTAAGTCTTTTTTAATATAAGGGGCGTCAAAGTGGGAAAAAATTTAAAAACAGTTTTAAAATTTGGGGTTAAAAAAAATCTCGTTTTTGGGCAACGTTATTTAGGTTAGTTGTGGTTAAAAGGTTTTGGGGGCAAAAATTTTTTTGGGGGGTTTTCAAAAATTTTTTTTTAAAATTTGGGGTTTTCAAAAAAGGGGGTTTATTGAATGATTTTATCTGTTATTGGGGCATAAATTTTTTCGGGTAACCCCAGAATGGATCAAAATTTTGGGGAAAAATTTAAGGGTTGGTAGGGAATATGGGGGTTTAAATTTTTTTATGAACAAAATTTTTGGGAGACGAAATTTTGGATCCTGTGCAAAAAGTTTGGATAGTTTTTTTTGGTTCCCTGCTGTTTTTTTTAAGGGGGGGCTGTAGGGTTGACATGGGCAGGACGTGATGTTACCCCCAAGCAAAAAATCCCGGGACTTTT
>JAHBCN010018002.1:0-17602 GCA_019359885.1 Listronotus oregonensis
GGTTTTATTTTGATTACGTTAAATGCTTATTACGTGAAAATTTGGCGATATAAATATATAAAACCATTGAAATGAACATATAAAAATTGATGATTGATTTTTGCAGTAAATTACTTTTAAAATTATTTTGTTTATTATTAGCTTAACCTACAAATCATTTTTATCTGATAACTCAATTTAAAAATGTACACTTTTCGATCAGTGCTAAATTAATAACCCAAAAAAAAATTTAAAATTTTTTTTTCTTTAAGGGGCCAAAACATTTTCCCCAAAAAAGGTGGGGAAAAAGTAAAATTTTTAAATTTTTTGGAACATAAATTAGTATCTAATTATAAAATAATGAAAATTTTTGCTATAATACTTATATTTTTAAAAGAACTAAATTTTTCCCTTTAATTTTGCAGTTTTTTTTATACATTTATTAAATAAAATAAAATTATCCTAATTTACCAAATTAATACTTTTTTTTAACTCCATATATAAAAATCCATAGCAACCAACTAATTGTTTATGCACCTATCAAAAATTTATTTTCTGTCACGCTTTTTTAACCAAATTGGAGAAACATTTTCAATGGATTCTGACGACAATTTACCGCATCGATTTTTGAAGCGCAGAAATAGAAGTAAGACCTCCTGCCCATGAAATCTCGTCACAGGTGCGAAAAAGAATTTGTTATGTTTAGAGCGGGTTTCAAAGTAAGGTGTAAAATTTTTAAGAAAGATTTTCTGCCTATTTCTCTATTTATCAAAACATGAAAACCCAAATTTCATTATGGTCTAGATACTCTATGCTAAAATGTTCATTAGGTTAAAAAAAACATGTTTAAGCAAGTTTTTCAAAGTGAGGCCTATTTTAAAAAAAACGTTGGTTTAGACCAAAAAGGCTAAAGTCTTTTTAAAAAGAAATATAAATTTTTGAAAAAGCGCCAATGATACTTATTTACATATAAAATGGCTACGATTTTTGGCTAAGCGGGCTTTTCGTAAGAGGAGTTAACAAAAATATGTCTGGACATATTAAGACCAAAAAATTAGTATTATAACACCCCAGTTAAAAAAATACAGCTCAGAATTTTGCCATTTCGGGAGATAAAAAGGAAAATTTTTGAATCTATATAGAAAGTATGCATTAAAGCCACAACCCCCAAAAGGGTTTTTTTTGTGAACAAAAACACGGTGTGTCAGTAAATGTATCGCATTAATACCTTGGAAAAATGCCTGGAAATAGCCCTATCTCAAACTTCCAAACCCCGGAATTGTATACTGGATACTTTCCCCGGGTCCTCCAAATTTTCGCAAACTCCGAGAACAAATATAACTTAAACCTTTTGATCTACATCAGCCCTGAAGGATACCAGAATTACAAATTTTGAAGGATTTTAAACAAAATACTCAATTTTACCAAACATTCCCCACTACCCAAAACAACTAATCCCATTCCAATTTTCTAACCTCTTTAAGAAATACTTCAAGTTCAAAATTGGGCCATAAGAACCCAACGCCGCTGCCGTAACGTTTTTACAGAAAAGCAATTTCCGTCAGCAATAAATTTAAAACCGACCAATTGCACTATTAAAAAAATGTTAAAATTAAAAATTAGTGATAAATTTTTTTGATAATAAATAATATTTTAATCATAAATCTTTAAAATTGGGTTTTTCCTCTCGCTGTAAAAAAATTTGTTCCTAACCTTCGGAAAGAAACTTTTCCGCTCTTCGTTCAAACTCGCGCATTGGCAAAAAAGTATCATTTTCCCCCGGGGAAAATACTATTTTTAAAAAAAATAGTTTCAACCAATCTATTTTGTAAAGCTCGTTAAAAATTGCTGGCTCTTTTTTTTTTTTATTCAAATTTTTTTTCCCCAGCATGATACAAACCAAATATAAAATAAAATTACTTTAATACCAGGTTAAAAATCCCGGCTTCAATTTCTTTTCAATTCTAGTCCTTAATCTCGAAGCAAAACATTAGTACAAATACTATCTTAAGGCCCAAACTTTATTAACAATGACAAGTGACAGTAAATCTTTCTGATCGTTGGCCAATGTCGTCAATCATAATTTTTGTACAAATTCTTTATGATCCCCAACTATCAAGGATGTTATTTTAACTTTCAAAGAAAAAGCCAAATTCCCCGAAAAGTTGATTTACTTTTTAATTTGCCCATTCCAATAGTTGCTTTTGTTGATGGTTACAACGACAAACAATGTTTAAATCACTAAAATCTTGGACTTTCAATGTTTTATTTGTTAATTGATACACAACGTTTCGATTTGATGTATCTCCAAGCTTTTAAAGTGATAGCTAAAAACTATTCCTAAAGCTACGACTTATCTACTATTCATTGTTCACCGATGCTTGACCGAATACATTTTTGGGTTTTTAACAAGTATTACAGCTTCTTTAAATTTCTTGGCTTTTAATAAGTTTCTTTAAAAATAATTTTTTCTTTGGACCATTGTATGCGGTGTTGTTTTGACAAAAAAGTGTTAGGCAATTCCTGACGTCGATGTTTCACCTGTTCCATATCTTTTTTTGTTTCTAAAGTCTAAATTTAAGGGTCTTTTTTTCTCCGATTTTACCTTACCACATTCACAGGGAAATTTTTAGATAAGTCATTATTTGAAACATTATTGTCCGGTCTCATCTTAGTAAAAATACTTCTTAGTGTGGTTTGGGCTTTAAATGCCGTTTTAATATTATACTCATTCGCGATTCTGCGGATCCTTTCCAATTTCTTTAATATATGGAATTGTCATGATATTTTTCATTGTTTTTAAATGATTCAGTGGGGAAAGGGCCCCACTGTATGATTCTGCCAAAAACCTGATTATGCTACTTTTTCCTCTTGCAGGGATTCCTCACGGTTCAAAGGTCACTGCACAAATTTTAAAAGAGTACGTTTCGTTAAATTTTTAAAATTCGGTTAGATATTGTCCAGTGAGGTGGGTTTTTTTGTATGTATTTGTTTCTTCCCCTTGTGAATTTAAAAAAGGGTTTTTAGGCAACTTAAATGTTTTAAGAAACCTCTAAGTTCTTTGTCATTACCTTTCCATACAAAAGTATCGTCAACATATCTTAGCCAAACTTTGGGTTTGAAGTGCAGTTTTTAAATTTGGGGTTTCCAAACCATTTATATAAATATTTGTACCACGGGAGAAAATGAACCATGAGAAGTTATTTCCTGCGCTTTGTACTCATCTTTACCTAAAAATAGGAACTACGGAGGCAGAGCTCCAACAACCCATTACCCATCCAGCGGCAGGGTGGGGGTTTTAATGTTTGATTTCTTTAAGCGGGTTGAAAAGTTTAAAAAAATTTCTACTGGTACGTTTGTATACAAAATTTTCATATAAAAAATTAAAAAACTTTTTTCTACATTTTTAAGAATGTCAACAAAATAAGTAGAGTTTTTAACAAAAGATGGAACTTTCCGACCAGTGGTTTAATCAAATCTAAAAATGTTTTGCCAAGAGACTGGGGATTTCTAAACTGGGATGGGCCCAAGGGTATATTGCCTTTGTATCTTTGGTAGTCCATAAAGGGGTTTACTGTTATGCGGTTTTTTAAATTTTTTTAGTATCATCGGTCAAAAGTTTTTGTATTTCCTTAAGGCCTGTAAATTTTTTTTCTATAGATGTTGTTGGATCTTGATAAGAATCTGATTTATCTTTTAAAAAACTTCATTCCCCATGGGGAATTCATCCAATACAGTGGCTTTCCCCTTTTGTCTGCGGGAAAGAATTTTGTAGTTTTTTTTTTTAAAAGTTTCTAAGAGCTATTAATTTATTTTAAGTGATATTGGGGGGTTACTTTATTTTTTTCAACACCGTCCCGAATTTTTCCCCATCTGGCCCTTTGTCGTATTGTTTCTACATTACTAATCGTTAAAGTCGGTGTATTTTTTGGGGGTTGGCAAAGTTTAACCCCCCTAAAAGATGTTCTTCTTTTTCCCAAAAAGATTTCGGGAGGACATGTTAATCTTTCTTTTTGTTGACAGTCTGAGTGGTTGGTTTCTTACCGTAAAGTTTTTTAATTTGTCCTGGTGTTTTGGGTTATTTTTTTGTTTTAGTTTTTATTTTTCCTTCCGCTTTTTTTGGGGGTTTTTTTTATTTTCTTTGGTTTTTTTTTTTTTGCAGCAGCTGTGTTTTTTTTTGGGGGTGTTTATCTGAGATCAAAGCAGTGATTTGCTACTTTTTGGCCTTTAGTTTTTTCCCCCCAAATTTACGACTTTAGGCAAAACCCAACTGGTATGATGTTATTTTTGGTTTTTTAAATTTAAAAACATCTTTTTTGTAGTTAAACCAGACATTCTCGTGGTTCGTCGAATTGGGTTTAAAATAAACAAAAAAACGAAAAAAATGAAATCAAATCGGGGTTTTGGAACACGCGGTAAAAACAACACCTCATACAATGGTGGGAACCCCAAAAAAACTATTCATAAAGAAACCCACTGGAAGAAAACAAAATTTAAAAAACTGTAATAATTGTAAACAACCAAAAATTTAAACAAGCCTAGTATCGATATTTCGAATATCTAGCAGCCGTTGCTAAACCCTGAAAAATCGGACAAGCTTCGGTGAACAACGGATAGTATATAAGTCGTAACTTTTAAGAATAGTTTTTAGTTATCACTTGAGAACGGTTGAAGGTACCTCACTAACCGAAACGTTGTGTATGAATTAACAAAGAAAGACAATGAAAGTCCAAAATTTTAGTGTTACATTGTCTAACACTTTCAAAGAAAGGTTTTATGCGTTCTGACTAAATACAATCTGGATTTTTAAGATTAAAAAATCATCAGTCTTGATCTTGTATTTCAAATTAAGACTAGAGGAGACTTCTTCTTTCTCCTCTTTTTTCCTCCTTTTTGTGCCTAATCTCCCATTATCTTTTATACCGATCCTTCCATTAGTCTTGTTCCTTCTACGAGTCTATATAACGTCGAGACTGGTTGGTTGATATATTCCTGTGGGCTCATTTTCGGTTGCCCAAATAATGCCTGTCTTTTGTGATTCAACGCTTCACATATGCACAGGATATGGCAGGCTGTCTCTTCCCCCCGTCGCACATTCTGCAACTTAGGTCCCCATTATTTAAGCCTTCTTGTGCAGGTGTCCTCTCAGTTTAAAAGGAGACTTAAAAACATTGTTATTTAAGAGCAAATCTAATAGTTCTATTCTACTTTTTCACAAAAACATGAATAATACATTTTATCTAACCCACCTGTAAAATTTCATTTACAATATATTTCTGCCACCTCGCAAAAAATACATCAATACCAAAAGTTAATTGAAATAGAAGAAACGGTAAAATAATCGGGAGGCTACACAATTCCACACTTTAACTGCCATTATGGTATTCCGGTCCGATATAATTGAACAACATTTTGCAGATGCCCCATAGTTTACCTCGCACTTAGCTGAAATATACGGTTTTCTCCGCGATACCGTTTCTTTCTTTCTTTATAGGCGGCAATCAATGTTTATGGGTTCGGGGGAAAAAAATGGGGCGGTCTTAAATGTCAAAGTTTGTTAAAATTGTCAACTTGTACGCAAATAGGTAACTACCTGGTTTTTGCGATTCAAAATGAAAAAAAAGCATTATTTAAGGAACTTGATTTGAACGTTATGTTGTGGGTAATGTCTTATTGTAATAATACAGGGTGTTCGAAAAATGGACGGAGATATTGTAATGGGTGATTCCTTGTTTAAAATTATGAGAAAAAGTTTTCGAGAAAAGAAAATAAAAACGGTTTCATTGCATGCCACTGGACAAAATTGCTTTTTTAATTTTTGCTAAAAAAATCACAAGTGCCCTGGAAAACAAAAAATCAAAAACATTTCTAGGAAAGAGTTTTGGTGCAACAACAGCTACCGTAAATGTTGGAAATGTCCACCATCCATTTCTGTACACCTTCTCACTCGACGAATCATTGAACAACGAACTCGAGCTAAAACTCGAGGTCTATTTCTCACTCCGGGGGTTACGGACAGGATTGGTCGATTGGTACGAAAGAAAAATGTAAAAACAATATTCCTACCAACGAGAAAAATCAAAGAATGCCTTCGATCGGCTAAAGATAAATGAGATCCACTTTCGTCTTCAGGAATTTATCGCATTCCGTGCACATGTGTAAGCGCGTATATAGGAACTACAAAACGCTCGATCAACACCAAAATTAAAGAGCATAAAGCCAACTGTCGTCTGGGACAGACAGACAAATCCGCCGTAGCAGAACATACCCTTACAACGGACCATCGAGTAAAGTTTGAGGAGACCCAAGTACTCGCTACCACATCGGCATACCACTCCAGACTCTACAGAGAAGCCATAGATAGAAAAGCATAGCAACAACTTTAATAAGAAAGAGGAAGAAGTTAAGATCAACAAAACATGGATCCCCATAATTAAGGGTGCTAGAATTGCACTCTTTACGAACAAAACCGACCTAAACCGATTGGAACCGAAAGTAATCGAACCCCCCCCCGCTGCCTCACCAACGTATAAATACGAGCTACTGTTGCAAAAGTAACTTTTTCTAATAATTATTTTTATTTTTAAACCCCCTTAATTAATAAAAATATTCTAAATGATACAAAATATCATCTCCCAGACATTAAATAACTAATATAAATGAAATATTCATTTTATGCATAAAAATTCTATCATAATAGAAATGCAAAGCAGAAACCGACCTGCTTATTTACCTGGGATTTTACGCGGAACACCTTTCTGGGTCCGCATTTCTTTTAAATCTCATGCCCCAATATAGACCTAAAATAATACCTTAAAAAATCCCGGTATTAATAATTAATTTAATAATTAAATCAATAAGAATACTAATTTATGATTAAAATGGGCGTTTTGCGTGGAAAAAAGGGGAGTGGTCAGAAGTTACTGACTGCTTGGAAATTTTGAATAGTCAAAAATTATTCACGCAAAAACGGGCACATTCAGTGTGGGAAAATCCACGATTATGAGAAAACTATTGAAGGAATTTTCATTTAGTTTTCACTATAAGTTAGCCCCGGACCATTCACACATTTTAAATGGGTCCTAGGGTTGTAAATAAATTTAATATTTAATAATTCATGGGAAAAATATCCCGTAAAAAAATGCCTCCTGCGCGGAAAAACCGCGGGGAAAAATTTTAAATGATAAGGGATTTTAATGGGGTTAGGTTTAGATTAAAGGGGCTTATAAAACGCGTATTTTAGTACCAGAATCACGGCGTAAAGTTAATTGGGTCGCGAATAAATTGGAAATTAAGGCATTTAGCAAACCTAATTTGTTAAACAAAACAAAATTAAATTAATTGTTTTTTTAAGGAAAATTTTTAAACTATAATTTTAAGTTTTTATAAAACTTGTAAAAAACTCTTAAAAAAAACTGCAATTTTCCATTTCCCTAAAATTTTCTTAAGTGCCAATTCTGCTCCCTTTTTTTAATTTTAATAAATTTTTTTTTTTTAATTTTCCAAAAAAGGAAAATTTTAATTTAAAAGATGCACCCTTCTACTTTGAAGGTTTTTAGCTCATGAAAAAATTTTCCGACCGGCACACATCGCCCTTTATTTTCATCAAGTCACATTATTGGGGCGGTGAACACTCATTCTGGTTCACCGGGAGGGGGAAAGGGGGTTTTCCCCCCCTCCTACGGGATGAATTTACTTCCCTTTTCAATACTTATGACAGTTCAAATTTAATGTATAAAAAATATTAGCGATTTAGCGTACAAAAAAGTTCTAGGTTTAGGCCGCCACCCCGGGAAAAAAACCAATTGGGACAATAGGACTTCGGGGAACGCGGTTTCCCAAAAAACCCTACCGGGCCTGGCGATCAGGATCCGTATTGGTAAAATTAAATTTTTTGAAACCTATCAGAGGCGTCCGCCGATAGCCTAAGGGGGTAAGACCCCCCTTGGCCCAAACCCCTGATTATAATTTAAAAAAATTTTTTTCCTCTTAAACAGCAGAACCGGCTGATCGGCAACACTACGACCACGCAAAGCCCAGTAGTTTGCATACTGTCAACCAAGAAGCAACTTCGGCGAAACGTCAAGCCAACCAAACAATCGACGGTGGCCTAACAGCCCAAAAACCATTGAAACATTTATGTTGTATTTTGAAAACTGCATGTTTATAGAAACTTTTTTTCATATTTTTACACAAGGAATCGCCCATTACAATATCTCCGTCTATTTTTTGGACAACCTGTATAGATTGTTCTTCATTAAATAGTACATTTAAGTATAAGTGAATATTAAGGTCTTTAAAACACGCGCGATTTTTTGAGCACGTTTTTTAAAGACTAGTTATCCACGAATACTTTACGCTATTTTTTTAATGCTTTTGAAACATTTGTTAGAGTAATACTTTACTTGACGTTAAAATTACTCATGTCAGATCAGTATTTTTTTTTTCTTTAAAATGCCTGACATGAGCCTAAATTCGAGGTTAAAGGTTGGCAATGTCATCTATACCTAAAGTCCAAAATTTCTGTCAGTGACTCATTTAATACCGGCCACCCAACCGACGAAGCGGCTGAATAAAACTCTAACACTAGTAAATGATTTTTTAAACCATGATATACTTTTCCGCTCAAATAACAGTGAACCGGCCAAAAAATTTCATCGCCACGTTGTCATAATTCGCGAAAATAAGTTTAACAGCCAGCGATTGCACTTAAAATAGCACGCCAATATGTATTGAAATCTTGTTATCGGGAAAACAATAAAAGTGGCAACACACATTCTTTAGTTTACAACTTGGGAAAAGACTTGAAAATAAGCGTATCGACGGGTTTTCGTGCTGTTCGATGATTTTATTTAGTTATTATTGATTATGGGCTGATTTGTAAGTTTAAATTTTAATTGCTATACAGGGTATTTTCTAAATATTATAAATTTCTAATAATTGTAGTATATAGATATTGTTTTTGCCAATTTTATAATAGTTTATCTTATTTAGTGTATATAATTGTATATAAAGATTTAGTGTTGTTAAGTGTTTTTTAATTCTGTAAACTATGAATATTAACCAACCTTAACTAGTTATCCGCCTACAAAAAAAAAAAACTTAGTTAACGTTAAAAGAACGAATAATGGGTAAAAATGTTTACCATGGGATTCGGGAACGAAATCCAGAACTAACCACTGTGGATGCTGCAGAGATATGTGCAACTTTAACAAAAGTTTTTTCGCGTACGGTATTCAGAGTTTGAAAGGAAAAAAATCAATATTAGAAATTATTCGGATACTGGGAAAATGCGATTTTTCACTATTTTTTTGCACACTTTTTACTTTTCGATTGTTAAACATGACTCAGAAGCTTTTTTTTTGGCTGCCTCTATAGTATTTAAAAATAATAATTGAATTGTTTAATTCCATTTTACGACATATTCCTTTAAATTCTGTCATTTTCACGAAAACATTTTTAAAAAAAACTCAGACTATTTTAAAAATTTAAAAAAAAAAAAACACTTAAAAAGTAAGGAAAACCTTAATTTCAATAAAAAGTAGGTAAAACGTTTACGTCCGAATTCAACTCAAAATTTTAAAAAAATGTTGACCTGTTACCAGGTGTAATAGTTTTTTATGACATTTTTATAAGGTATGCGAACCTTGCTTCGCTCGAGCCGCAATGTTTGATCAAAAAATATTCGATATGGAAATCCTAAATATGGAACACGAAAGCCCCGGGAAATAGTTATTGGATTCTACAACCCGATGATCTCAGAGCTTTCGTGTTCCTTTTTGTGGATTTTTTTTGATGAACAATGCGTGTGAATATATTAATAGTATGAATAAAAGTATTTAATATTGAAATTGCAAGATCGGTGGTGAATCGGCAAGTCGGTGTAACTTGGATTGTCTATCGATCTGTTTTTTACACTTTTTTTAAATTTATGTTAAGACTAAAATTTTATTATTTTTTTTTTTTGTAGCAAAATAAAATCAGAGAAGGTAAAATTAAAGTAAAATGTATTTTTTTTTGGAAAAACGTTGAAAAAAACGCCAAAAAAAACTCTAATTTGTGTTCTATGACCTCAAAATAGGAGGTGTGCAAAACTACAAAAAAATTAAATTTTTCATTAATCCGAATAATACCAAAATAAATAGGCTTGTTACTAATTTAAAGGGTTGATGAAAATGTGACAAAATAACTTTTGCTTGTAAAAAATATTTTCATGTTTTGACGAAATTTTATCATTTATTTTCTAAAATGCATACGCCACTGGAATTGATTCAGGCCCCATTAATAGTTAATTTCAGTTGCAACTTAATTTTTTTTTTTTTTAAGATAGAAAAAAAATATTGAGAGAAAAAAAAGTTGTATTATTAGTTATTTTATCAAAAATAATAATAATAATAAAATAAAATTGCAATCGTACATTTTTTCTACAATTATTTTGGATAAGGTGTTCCTGAGGCGCCATTAGACTTAACAATTTTAATTTAATTGGGTCTAATATGATGCTAATTAAAATGCCACCTTAGAACTTTAATATTTTCGAATACTTACTTTTGGAAAAAACCGATTATTCGCAATTTCGTTTTTATTTTTTATGACTTTATTTGAATCGATGTAACAAAATAACTTTTACATTTCCATTGCTACTTTTTCTGTTCTACAAGATAGTGTTATTAGATTTATACATCGACGTTTCGTCTTTGAGCTGTCATCAAACTGTTTTTTTTTTAAATACGGCCCTGGATTTTTTAATTATGTATTTTAGGAGCTATTAAGTTCCCAAAACTAATAATGTTTTGCACTTATTCGAAAAATTTATATTAATGGCAATTTTCATAAAAAACCATATGTTAGAGAGAGTCAGACAATATATTTTTGGCAGGATCTTGGGAAAACATTAAACTGATTTTTTTGAATAAGTGCGAAACATCATTGGATTTGGGATCTTAAAAGCTCTTAAAATACGTAATAGAAAATCCAGGACCTCATTTAAAAAATAAAGTTTCAATTTTTAACAATTAAAAAACACCGGACATTCCACACAAAACAACACAAACAAAATATCAGTCGCAGACACGACTGCGGCTACACTGCTTCTTCAGCAGTCCAGTCTCATCAATCGCAGTCGTTGACAGCGGACGCATACGACGGCCGCTTGGAAGAAACCAGGCACATTTAAAAACATGAGTAGGACAAGGAAGTTTAAAGGTGTACGGAAGCCCAATACTGTAGAACAAAATTGTCCAGGCGTGCAGGGCAGCGGGAATAGGGGGGTTGGCCCCGCGGAATTTGCGCAATGAATAGTAGGTCAGGGCCGGATTTCCATAATTCTTTGTTACTATCTATAAAATTGACATCATAAAATGTCAAATTCCAACATTCACTTTTTTTTATTTTTTGCACAAAATTGTTGGTTATTAAAGGATACTACTATAGAATATTTAAAATTATTGTGTAAAATTAGATTTTATATCATCTGATATAATATGGAAAGAATAGATAGCGCCACTTAACTGCCTTCTATTTAAATGGTCGATATTTTTGGAAGTTTTGTATTTTTACCAAAAATCTTTGTAAATAAATAAAAACACGATTTTTTAAAATAAATTTCAAACATTGTATGATAGTATTATGTACTTATCACCAATTTTGTGATAGAAGGGCAAGATAGTGTAAATGAGTTTAATCTATTCCTAAGATTCTGGTTGTACATTAAAAAGTGAAAATTTTTATAACTGCTTTTTAGACATATACTTTTTACTAATAACAAACATTTATGAGACAGAATAACAGTGGTTAAAAATGTTTAGTAACCTTTGGTACCTGAGTATCCATTGTAACAGTATCCGTTAAATATTATGTGTGTACAGTATGTCGACCTTAAAAAGTTGATAATGCAAGATTAAGAAACCAAAAATCTAATTTATTTTTAAACAAATGGTATTGTCTCGAAAGTTGCCTCCTCTCCGATTTTGATCAAATTTGTATACGTAGGGGCTGATTACAAATCTGAAAAAATTCTTTTCGGCAACGTTTGTTTCGAATCTTCATCATCAAAGTTGAAAATTAAACTAACCTCATTTTCACTATATTCTCCCTTCTTTTGTCACAATTTGATTTTTACATTAAAGTGGCACACGATATTTTATAAACACCTTTTAAAATCTTGAATTTTTATTTATTTTACATCTTTTTTCCATTAAATTGCGAACTTTTAAGTTCAAAGGCAGCAGCCATATTTGCTTAAAAAATAAAAGTGTAAAAAAGGTGTAAAATAAACATAAAAAAAGTTTTTAAAAGGTGTTTGTGAAATATTGTGTACCAATTTAGTGTAAAAATCAAGAATTTTGTGCAAAAAGAAGGAGGAATAGTGTAAATAAGGTTAGTTTGATTTTCAATTTTGATGATGAATATCTCGAAAACGAAACATTGCCGAATTTTTTTTTTTAGATTTGTAATCAGCGCCCCAAAAAACCGTACCAAAATTGTACTTCCTTTTATTCAATTAGAGGGACCTGTATATATTAAAATTTGCCTGGTCTGCCCAGTAATCAATAATTTTGATTCTTTAAAAGAGTGTACTAAATTATTAAATGAAATAAAAGTACCTAAATGTAAACCTTATTTCTTTTTAATAATCCACAGAAATACACAAACATTGTGGAAATCATCTAAAAGATAGTTAAGATTGCCTTACTTTTCTCACTAATATTTCCTATGAAATTTTCATTTTCTATTATTCATAATTGATATATTATTATTTATTCGGTTGCCTAACGTTACGTCTTATAAGAAGCACCTAATTTAAATATAAAAAATACTTACCTAAAGTTAAAAGGACGGGTATGTTACCCTTGGATTTGCAAGACAAAACCATACAACCTCTAGTTATTTTGTTACGATATTATAAGTAACAACTTAATAAACACTAATCACTAAAATAAGAAGGTTTGGATCAATCCAAAAAACGGTACTCCGGCTCTCATAAAATTATAATGTGTTGGCTAACTTCACACTGATTTATCAGTGTGTAAGTAGGCAACACATCAAATTATTTCGTGGAATTTTGTTATTGCGCAGAATCGGCGGGGCCAACTCTGACAGTTATTTTCATACTGGGCTGGACATTTTTTGATTGAATGGGCCATAGCATTGGGCTTCCATACACCTTTAAACTTCCTTGATCTGAAGTCAAAATTGGGGGTCAAACAGCAAAAAATTGAGAAAATGTGTAATTTCAGATATTAACGTTTTTTTTTAATTTAAAACGTCAATATCTCAAAAACTCTAAAAGCTACAGGAAATTTTATATGAAATTAACTATGTATTTTTACAAGACCTTTAATTTAAGTTATATCATCTTTTTTTCTAAATGCAATATTTTTCGAGTTATAATCAAAAAATCGAATTTTCAGGATATTTTCAAGGTATATCCCTGGAAAAAAAAATATTTTTTTTTTGCAAAAAATGTGAGATATACAGTTTGTAGCTATTAATCTCAACTTTAAAAAGCCGTTTTAAAAATTCAAATCGGACCATTTGCCTAATATTCACGGCACTTGCAAGATAAGGGCCTAATTTGTTTATAGCGCGTTTGAATAAAAACTAATAATGCGACAATTTTCATCTTTCGGCAGCTTAAAGTATGACTATCATTTCCCAAAAAATGAGCTCTTAATATTGAAAATTCACGGAGATACGAATTTTTAAAAAAAGGTCTGTTTTAAGCGTTTTTCCGGCTTTTCTCGGTGAGAAATGGGCGGATCGGCATTTTTTAAAAACCATTTTGTAGGTTTCTGAAATCTCTACAAACGGTCTTTTACGAGTAAAGTGATATAGCCAGTACTTTTTGTTATATTAAAAAAAACTAAAAAAGGCCTTTTGTTAATAATTATTGTTTAAAAAAATTACCCGAAAAAAAAATTGGCTGGATTTTCGATTTTAGTAATCTACAGGTTATTCTGGAAGACATGGCGCAGTCAGATAGCTCTTAACATTAATTACAAAAAAAAATCTGTAATGATTGGACTACATCCTTATAATTTACAACGCGCTAAGTGAAAAACAAATTATATCAAAATATTGCTGTTTAAAAAACGTTAAAGTTCACCGAGGCCTGTTTTACGTAATTCTTTATCAGTGACAATAGTAACGGAGAGACGCCAAACTACATAAGAGTATTTTTGTTTTTTGTTAGTAGCGATTTTATTTTTGCGTTTAAAATACCATTCTCTAGCGCGAGAAGTAAAAATACAATTTCCTACCGTTAAACGACAACCAGATTTATATTCTCGCCATTTTTATTAACAAAAAACCCTTCTGTTAGGCGGAGTTGTTTAAAGTTTGTTTACTTCAAGGCAGGTACTTTTGACCAATAAAAAGCGTCGAAATGTTGTTACACAACAAAAAAATGAAGCCATCGCAAACACTTCTTGACCTTTTTTTATTGGACTTCTGATATCCAATAAAAATACACAATAACATGACATATAGCCACAGCATAGCTATTATACCTTTTTTCAAACAATTTGAAATAAACATGACCATCAGATTTTTTTAGCTCTTTTGCTATTGGCTGAATTGATAAAATATTTCTTTCGGAAGGTAGTCGCTTGTTGCGAGATTTTTTATTATAAATCATTTATTTTATTTATTTGAATCCCAAATTACTTAAAGTTTGCAAATAAAATTAAAAAAAATAATAAATTTTCAATTTTTTTTTCCTGAAAATTCAGTTTTTTGATTATAAGTCGAAAAATTTTGCATTTAGAAAAAAAGGTTATATAATTTAAATTAAAGGTCTTGTAAAAATACATAGTTTATGTCATATAAAGTTTTATGGATCTTTTATGATTTTTTGAGATATTGATGTTTTAAATTTAAAAAAAAAATCGTTAATATCTGAAAATACTTTTAAATAATAATATTAAATTTTTTTTCCTGTTTGACCCCCAAGTTTGACTTTAGATTCGTGTTCAGTGGAAAAATATTAAATCCGAAACTCAGCACACACATCACTTTTTTTTGTGGACTTCTGTCAGTGCAAGGAAGTTTAAAGGTGTATGGAAGCCCAATACTGTAGAACAAAATTGTCCAGGCGTGCAGGGCAGCGGGAATAGGGGGGTTGGCCCCGCGGAATTTGCGCAATGAATAGTAGGTCAGGGCCGGATTTTATAATTCTTTGTTACTATCTATAACATTGACATCATCAAATGTCAAACTCCAACATTCACTGTTTTTTTTATTTTTTGCATAAAATTGTTAGTTATTAAAGGATACTATTATAGAACATTTAAAATTATTGTGTAATATTAGATTTTATATCATCTGATATAATATGGAAAGAATAGATGGCGCCACTTGACTGCCTTCTATTTAAATGGACGATATTTTTGGAAGTTTTGTATTTTTACCAAAAATCTTTGTAAATAAATAAAAACACGATTTTTTAAAATAAATTTCAAATTATATAGTATTATGTACTTATTACCAATTTTGTGATAAAAGAAGGGCAAGATAGTGTAAATGAGTTTAATCCAATCCTAAGATTCTGGTTGTACATTAAAAAGTGAAAATTTTTATAACTGCTTTTTAGGCATATACTTTTCACTAATAACAAACATTCATGAGACAGAATAACAGTGGTTAAAAATGTTTAGTAACCTTTGGTACCTTGAGTATCCATTGTAACAGTTGATAATGCAAGATTAAGAAACCAAAAATCTAATTTATTTTTACACAAATGGTATTGTCTCGAAAGTTGCCTCCTCTCCGATTTTGATCAAATTTTTTATACAGGGTTTTGGGCGCTGATTACAAATCCGAAAAAATATCTTTGGCAACGTTCGTTTCGAGACTTTTTATCATCAAGTTGAAAATTAAACTAACCTCATTTTTACTATATTCTCCCTTCTTTTTGTACACAATTCTTGATTTTTACACTAAATTGGCACACGATATTTTATAAACACATTTTAAAACCTTGTATTTTTATTTATTTTACATCTTTTTTCAATTAAATTCAAAGGCAGCAGCCATATTTGCTTAAAAAATAAAAGTGTAAAAAAGGTGTAAAATAAACATAAAAAAAAGTTTTTAAAATGTGTTTGTGAAATACTGTGTGCCAATTTAGTGTAAAAATCAAGAATTTTGTGCAAAAAGAAGGAGGAATAGTGTAAATAAGGTTAGTTTGATTTTCGATTTTGATAATGAATATCTCGAAAACGAAACATTGGCGAATTTTTTTTTAGATTTGTAATCAGCGCCCCAAAAAACCGTACCAAAATTGTACTTCCTTTTGTTCAATTAGAGGGACCTGTATATATTAAAATTTGCCTGGTCTGCCCAGTAATCAATAATTTTGATCCTTTAAAAGAGTGTACTAAATTATTAAATGAAATAAAAGTACCTAAATATAAACCTTATTTCTTTTTAATAATCCACAGAAATACACAAACATTGTGGAAATCATCTAAAAGATAGTTAAGATTGCCTTACTTTTCTCACTAATATTTCCTATGAAATTTTCATTTTCTATTATTCATAATTGATATATTATTATTTATTCGGTTACCTAACGTTACGTCTTATAAGAAGCACCTAATTTAAATATAAAAAAAACTTACCTAAAGTTAAAAGGACGGGTATGTTACCCTTGATTTCAAGACAAAACCATACAACCTCTAGTTATTTTGTTACGATATTATAAGTAACAAACAATAAACACAAAATTATAGTCACAATTTAATAAACACTAATCACTAAAATAAGAAGGTTTTGATCAATCCAAAAAACGGTAGTCCGGCCCCATAAAAATAATGTTTGCCAACTACAATGATTTGTCAGTGTGTAAGTAGGGGAAAACATTAAATTTTTTCGTGGAATTTTGTTATTGGGAGAATCGGCAGGGCCAACCTGACAGTTATTTTCATACTGGGCTGGACATTTTTTTATGAATGGGCCATAGCATTGGCTTCCCTACACCCTTTTTAAAATTCCTTATAGGGGGTTTTGGTAACCGGCTTAGCATGCGAGGCCGCGTGGAAGGAAACATACCTTAAGGCCCTACCCTCAATAATTTATCGCTTTTAAAAATCCCCTTCTGGGTAAATAGGTAATAACTTACACAAAAAAAACAATACATAAAACAAAGTTAGAATTTTTTCGACTAATAGTCTAGTCAAAAAGTGAATCTTCTGCCTAAAATGTCTAGAAGGGTACAAAAATATGAGCGATGGCTCATTCGACATTGGCGGATTGCAATTCCGAGAAATGTGTCAAAAGTATTTTTTTTTCTGCAAATAAAAGTTGCAATTGTTAACAACAAAAAACGAAAAAAAAAGCCATCTTGTTTTTGGATGATAACTCAAAAACTATACAAGATAGCGCGATTTACAAAAAAGATTCTTAAAGGAGAGCTTTAATATTTATAAATTTAATTTGTTGCTAAAAATGAGGATCCGCGCGCCTGCTTCGGGATACGTATGAAAAATTGTAAAATTTGGTTAATTTAGAAACTTCGTTTAAAACAAAATACATGAAGCCATCTTATTAAGTACACTTACAGAAAAAAACTCCAAAAGGCGAAAAAATATTAGGGTGATTACTTAAACAATTTCCCGCTTTC
>JAHBCN010018003.1:0-17702 GCA_019359885.1 Listronotus oregonensis
GATCAATATTTTACTATGTGTAATCGTAATAATATACGTAGTTTTTTGGAAATAATTTTTCTAGTGTGATGCACAAAAGTATAGGAAATACAGGGTAAGTATGAAAAAATTGAGACCCCCGTTTATTGCTTTAAATATTCAAATTGGGGAAAAATGTATTTTACAAAAATATTTTGGTGTTTGCTGCTCTATTTTTCAAACAACTTATGTTTTGGGATGTACCAAAAAGTCCTTCCCAAGGACAAAGTTCTTTTTTTAAAGACTTCCTATATTTTTTGTAACATTTTTGTTTTCTGCAAAAATTCTAGATATTTTTATTATATCTATTCTATATTCAATTGTTTACGAGATATTCGCATTTAAATACAAATTTAGAAGAGAAATATCCGCTCATCTTTTGATGTTGTTTTACGTTTCTATGGTTTCAGCGGCTTTTTGAGAGTGACATAATAACCATAGTAACTAGCTAAAAATGTCAAAACGACAGTTTTAGTAATTTGTAAAAAAATTGTTTTAATCGTTTTTCTTGTTTAAGGCTTACCCTATTTCTACTCGTCATGTGATTTCTAACTACTTATTAATTATTACTATGACTGTTTTGTCATTTTAAAAAGCCGCTAAAACCATAGAAACGTAAAACAACATTAAGAGATGAGGGATTTTTACATTCTAAATTTGTATTTAAGCGAATATCCTAAAATTGAATATAGGAATATGATATGCCAAATAAAAATATCTAGTTTTATGCAGAAAAAAAAATGTAAGAAAAAATATAGGGAGTCATTTAAAAAAAATTAATTTTGTCCTTGTACGGGGTTTTTTGTACCCCTGTATACATAATTTTATCGCAAAAATCAAAATATTTTTGTATAAAACATGTTTTCCCAATTTGAATATTTGAAGAAATAAAAGGGGTGTCTCACTGCACAGACTTACCCTGTATATAGAAATCTTTGTTTTAATGTTTTAAAACGCAATCCAATTTTTATAGATATTTTTAAAATTTCGAATATTTCTAAAGGTTTTCGAAAATTTCCAATATTTTCAGTTCCATGGAAATATTTCCATTTACACCACTATGTGTGAGTGTTTCCTTGAGTGACAGTAGCCTGTCAAGAGTTCTTCTATTTGTCTTAACTGAGTGCGTCTCAAAAAGGGGACCTCAGCTGTTAGTTTCTTGGAAGAGTCGCCTAGCATTGCCTTCGCATGTCTTTAAAGAGGTGATGCATGCCGACAATCAAGGTGTTGTGTTAAAGACCACCTGCCTATTGTTGTTTTCATTGCCTGTTTTGATAGTTCGAGGATAGGCTCTGAGCCGTTAAAATTTCTAAATAAGCCGGCTCTTGCTTGTTCATCTGCTTTCTCATTGACCTCTCTCCTGTGTTTAAAAACCCAGAGATGTTCTATGCTGTTGTTCCTGGTGGCAAGTTCTTTTAGGTTGTTCATAAAGTTCATAATAAATTTTAGTATTACCGAAAAATTTATATTAGATTTAAATATTTCTAACTTTAACTCACTGACTGTTGATAAAGTACTGGTACTGGTGATTGTACGGGTCAGAGTTGTTGCCACCCAGTTTTTACTGTTAGTACACATTTTTCATTAGTTATTCTATTAAATATCGTTTCGTTATATTAAGCCCCGATACCCCATTATTTCTTTCGGTGAAAAAACTTTCCTATCCAAACTTTTATTAACATAGCATCAATTAAAGATTTAGTATATATCACCCACACTGGGGCATAATGTAATTAAAAAATTTATTATTGTAATTAACGTCTGTAACTTAATCGGTTTATGATAAAGCCATCCTATGCATCAGTATTTTTGATAGGGTATGCACGAGGCTAACGAACTCGAAATCTGTGAACTGTGACGATCTTAAAGCATTTCAAGTTTATAAAGATGAAGATTTGTGTTTGCTTAATATTTGCAGCTGGTATATAATCGGAGAAATCTACATTTTCCCCGTCAGACTCTAGGAATGGCAAGTTTTTTGGTAGTGACAGATAAGGATCTAGTTTTATGGCCTTTGTCAGGAAAACAACTTGATATTTACAGCACCTTTTTGGGATTTATGTGAATGATTTAAAGATAAAAATTAATTGTACCCCGGGTGGCCCTTTTTCGATAGACTTTTAGGGTCGGCAAAAACCGGCTGACAAATCGTGATAAGGTAAAAAAAGATCGCGGCTAAATTGATTCGTCTCGGAGATACAGGGTTTTTATATTTTAACGATTTTAGCACACCTGTATCTCGGTTGCTAGTAAACATAGAAAAAACAGTAAAAGACAAGTTAGCATAAAATTTTACGTAGAATCCCGTGGCTTGCTCATTATTCTTTACCGGTTACAGTTTTAAAGATATAATACAAAGTTGCTTTATTTTTTTTTTAATGGACGCTCGTATATTATTCTACTTTTCGTGTCAAAATAATAACCTTATTATTAATACGCAATTTGTGAAAACAATACATCAAGAACCTGAATAAAGTATTTAAATATTGCACTTTTTGTAAAGAAATGTTAATATTAATTATTATTTTTTTATCAATAATTAATATATTCATTATTTTTAAAAGATTTATAGGCAACTAGGTATTTATCTAGTCTTTTAAAAGTAGGTATTTATGCTTTTTGTGCTATGCATTTGCGGTTTTCTCCGCTCTCAATATAACATTTCATAATATATTTTAAAGTTTTCAAACTTCATTTTATTTAAATATTATATGTACAATATATAGCTACTAAAAAATGGATATTTTATTGGTTAAAATTAAGAATAAATAAAAAAGGCAATTAGCTAATAATTTAAAAATAATATTTATTAATTTTATAAAAGTAATCAACTTAAGAACTTTCAATTAACCAGTTTCTTTGAAAATAAATGTTAAGTGTGTGAAATCGATAAATTAGTAATTTTATTATAAAACAAATATTCTATATTATACAAGGTGTCCCATTTAAGAAAAGGCTGTTCAAAACAGTAACTGATAAAAGAATGCCACACAATTTTTCTTCATTTAATTTGTATTGGGTAAATTTTTACAATCCTTAATTTTTTGGGTCTTGATGGCATATGGTCAGTGCTTAATTGTGGGGCCCAAATATACAAATACCTACATATATATATATATATATATATATATATATATATATATATATATATATATATATATATATATATTATATATATATATATATATATATATATATATATATATATATATATATATATATATATATATATATATATATATATATATATATATATTATATATATATATATATATATATATATATATATATATATATATATATATATATATATATATATATATATATATATATATATTATATATATATATATATATATATATATATATATATATATATATATATATATATATATATATATATATATATATATATATATATATATATATATATATATATATATATATATATATATATATATATATATATATATATATATATATATATATATATATATATAAAAAAACATAGCGCTACAAAATTGAAGATTTGGGGGTTCTTTGAGGCAAGAAATTAAAATTTCTCCATACTTTTGATGTTGCTAGTAGAGTGCGCCAGATACGGCCTATCCCACTTGTTTTAGATGGCATAACTTTTTTCAAGCTTAATATATTAACCTGTTTATTAAAAAAGAAGTTACTATAATTCCCGCTGCGTAAAAACTGTATACTTTATTTAGGTCTCTAGGAGCAACTGTTTTAGAGATAAACGCACTTTAAAGGACCCCGCAATTTTCCTATGAAAAATGGGTTTCGACGAATTGTTTTCAAACTTTGCAAAGTAATAGTTCTCAACACGCTTATCAAAAGTCTCCACGGGCACAAAACCCGGAAATCCCTCTAACATCCCCAAAATCACCTTCAAAGGTCTCCAAATCCCCAGTGACCTTTAAGGCTGATTTCGGGGAGTGAAGGTTTTATTTAAATAAAACTTTGACGGTTGAAAACAATATCTTTCTAGGATTTGGACAATTGGCAAAAACCATTTTCTGGAAAAATCGGTCTTTTAAACTACATTATTATCTTGAAAACAGTTGCTCCAAGACCTAAATGAGTATACATGTTTGACCAGAGGGAAATATAGTACTTCTTTTTTAAAAAGTCAATATACTAAGCTTATAAAAGTATGCCATCAATAAATAGGGTAGGGGATCTCCGCAGCATTCAGGGACAATTTCAATTTCTCATTTTTGACACCCTGTATCTTTTTATTTTCAACTTTGGGATAAACAAGTTTCTTAATTGCATTATTTCGACCTAAGAAATCTGCTGTTGCTCTGTTCAAATTACTTCTGGACCTCTGTATATATAGGGTGTTTCAAAGTAGGGATACAGAGCAATACAAATCCCTGGTGGAAGTAATGCATTAAGTAAACTGCCTTATCAAAAGATGATATACTAAGATACGGGTGTCAAACGTTATTTGATTTTCGTTTTTCTTATATTTTCAAAGGAATAGCGGTACAAAATTGGGGATTGAGGGGTTCTTTGTGGCGAGAAATTTAAATTCATCCATATTTTTGATGTTGCTAGTAGAGGGACCCAGCTACGGACATAGCATTTTTTAAGCTTTGTATATTGACTTGTTTATTTAAAAAAAGCTACTATAATTCACTCTTTGTCAAAAATGTATACTTCATTTAGGTTTCTAGGAGCAACTGTTTTCGAGATAAACGCACTTTAAAGAACCCCGCAAACAAAACCCAAAAACCTCTCTAACCCCCAAAATCAGCCTTAAAGATCGCTGGGGATTTGGAGACTTTTGTGGGTGATTTTGGGGGGTTAGAGAGGTGTTTGGGGTTTATGCCTATGGAGACTTTTGATCAGCGTATTGAAAACTATTACTTTGCAAAGTTTGAAAACAATGGGCCGAAACCCATTTTCCAAAAAAAAATTGCGGGGTCTTTTAAAGTGCGTTTATCTCGAAAACAGTTGCGTCTAGAGACTTAAATGAAGTATACATTTTTGACGCAGCAGGGATTATAGAAACTTCCTTTAATAAAAAGGTCAATATACCAAGCTCAAAAAAAAGTTATGCAATCTAAAACACGTGGGGTAGGCCGTAGCTGGCGTCCTCTAATAGCAACATCAAAAATATGGACGAATTTGAATTTCTTTCCTCAAAAAACTTCCAAATCTCCAATTTTGTACCACTATGCCTTTTAGCAAAGAAATTATTAAGAAAACACGAAAGCACTTTACCTATACACGGTACCTACTACTTAGTTTTTATACAATAATTTGTGGGCTGACATAAAGATTAAAAAAATAACCTAAAATAAATTATCTACAGAAACATAAGTAATGCCCCAAACATACGTAAGACTTATTGAGAAAAATATTTTTTCAGTAATTGCGAATTTTTAGTAAACAACTATTTTTGGGTTTGGCATACTCCTTTTAAAATTAACTAAAGCTGTATGCTATTAATATCAAAGTAAATCAATATTGAAAAGCATCATTTTAAATTTCATTTTTATTCTGAATAACAAATTACCTATTAAAATAATATCACATGAGCTGTAGTTTATAACACTTATTACATTTTGTCTCATACTTTCACATTTATAATGTTTAAAATTAATATTAAAAGTAATAAATTAAACATGGAAAAAAAAGGAAATAGCTTGTGCTACTAAATAAATTTTGCCAATGAAAAAAATTAAATAAAAAGCAGCATTATATTATAGCAAAAAAAACAGCTGTGTCTAATAGCTTATTAAGTTAATTGAAATAATTAAATATCTTTACGCCATCGGCATTGGCAATCTATCAGCAGGCGGTTTCTAATTGATACTACAATAGAAGAAAAAAAATCTCAACGATATAGATATTAACAAGAGTTTTTTTGCTGGACCACATGCCGAGATTCACTGACTACTGAAAACTAGTTTTTTTAAGAAGTTATTATTGAGTCTTGTTTAAATTTATTAGAAGATAACGGCAATTCGTTTTTATAATTTTATATAGGCTAAATATTTGTATTAATAGGACACTTAGAACCGTTTTACACATACAAAAATTCTAGTGAAATTTATGGCGAAAATTATCAATCATCATCACATATTTTATAATCTCCATAGGCATCAATTATTGACGGACATTTTTTGGGTACATGAATTTTTTGAAAATTATCACGAGTTGCGAAGCGACGAGGGATAATTTTCTTAAAAATTATGTACAGACAAATTTCCTGCAATTAATTCAAGCACGTGGGGGATTCGGTAAGAAAAATTTTGTACCGGAATTATATTTAAAGAAAACATTATTGTAGGTATAATTATATATTTTTCTTGCTGTATATCACCTTTGTGTTAGTAAATATTAACATTTCCATAAAACCTAGTAAAAAAATTATATAAAATCAATTATTTTTATTTAATAATGTATCTGATATTATAATCTTTATTTTACTAGGGCACAAAAAAAAATATAAAAAAATATCCCGCTATACGAACATCTACTTTTATTTTTAATCAATTTTAACATTTCTATGAAACCCAGTAAAAAAATTGTACAAAAACAACTAATTTTATATAAAAATGTATCTGATGTTATATACATCATACATACATACATCTACTTTCATTTTTAGTCAATATTAACATTTCCCTAAAACCTAGTAAGAAAATTGTATGAAATCAATTAATTTTATATAATAATTTATCTAATATTATATTTTTCATTTTACTAGGGCACAGGGAAAACCAGAAAAGTCTTCCGCAATACGAACGTATTCACTTTCATTTTTTAGTCATTATTGACAATTCCCTAAAACCTATTAAACAAATTGTATGAAATTAATTAATTTTATATTATAGTTTATCTGATATATTTTAAATTTTACTAGGGCACGGGGAAAGTAAAAAAAATCCCTATAAGATACGATGGGCCTCCCTCATAAATACTAAAAATAAATATTGCATGAAAAATTATTATTGTTTGTCTAATTATATAATAGCTGTCATGTGCTGGGAAATTTTCACTTATTCACATGCTCATGAGGATACAAAATTTTTAAAAAATTTGCTGGTTACCATAGTAACAATGTAGAAATAAATCATCTAATTGGTTTAAAATGCTGGTATAAAATTTTCCCTCATATGTTTAATTTTCCATAAGAGGAGTGCTATTTTCGCAAAATTACAGGGGCAATTCTGCAGAAATCAAATTGCATCGCAAGTTTATATTGTTAACGAAACCTATTTTATTTTGTTAGTATTTTCTGTTTAATTAAATATTTAAATTTACTTGATTCGAGTTCTCAGTTAATTTGAAAAATATTCACTTATAATATCCCTAGTGCATAAATTATTACCGGAAATTTTTTTGAGGTCACGAATATTTTGAAAATTACCCGAGTCGCGAAGCGAGCGAGGGTAATTTCTTAAAATATTCGTGACCGAAGAAAAATTTCCGGAAAGTTTTAACAATTGGGATATTCGGTAAGAAAATTTTGAACCCAGTATAAATTTCGAAAATGTTGGATATTTTTATTACAAATGACAAAAAGTCAAACTAACATAGTGAGGCCATGAATGACAAACAATTGAGTGTCAATACGGCACTACTGTCAATACGACACTACTGTCATTGTTGTCATCGTGTTCGTGCAATCAAGTGCAAATTCTGATTTATTCATAAATAAAAAGTGTTTTTTAAATGTCCCGTTTTGGAAAGGAAAGTCAAGACATTATTAGAAAGAAGTTCAACACTTAATTCCCGATAATACGAAAAAATCGAAACTGAGTGTTTGAAACAGTTTTGGAATTTTGCAAAGAAAAGTCCTATAATATTGATGATGAAAATATTTCTACTGAACAGCTAGCCCATGTCTTAGAAGATTACGCCTTTAATAGAAGAAACAAAATGCCGACGATTATAAAGAAAGTGTTGTAAAAGTTATGCTTAATTCCACGGCTAAGCAATTGCAAGAAATGTTTTTTAATAAATATAATAGAAAGTTTGACCCGTTTTCTGATGTTGAGTTTGTAGCAGCCAGAGCAGCACGGGATGCCAAAAACGACAACTTCAAAAGCATCCTTAAAAAGAAATTAAGTGCTTCGGCATTGAGCAGTGAAGAATATGAGAAAATTCTTCAAATATGGGATGAGGATTGTCCTCATGGTCTTCAACGAAAGTTTTTTTTTGTTGCATCGCACGAATTAGCCTGGAGAGGTGGGGAAGGATGTTCAGCTTGTGTTACATATTTTTTAGAAGAAAATGACAATATGGGCAATTACACAGGACGAATAGAATACAATCCAGTTTTCTCAAAGACGACCCAAGGGGTTCAGAAAAATTGCTGATAGTAAGTGGCTCATTACAAATACTGCTAACCCAAACATTTGCCCCGTTCGGTTATTCAAAAAATTAATCGAAAAAAGAGGTAAATTCATAAAAATTAACTGATTGTTTTAACTCCCAATGAAAACTTTAATAAGCCAAATTCAAAAAGTTGGTTCAAAAATTGCCCAATTGGAAAAAATACAATTTCTACTGGTTTAGTCTGCAGAAGTCACATTGGTATTGACATTAAAAAAATTAAAGTTACAAATCATTCAGGAAGAGCTACTGCAGTTTCAAATTTGGGTAATAAGGAGTCGGTGAACAATAACTGATTAAGATTACAAGACATAGCAATAGTCAATCCATTAAACCCTACTAGCAGCTTGATAGTACACACCATCAGAATATAGTTGAAACGATGATGAGCAGCACTTCAAGTAGCGTTTTTAAATAAAATTCTGACCATCAAAGTAATGTTTATAATAATTGTACGTTTTTAACATTACTAACAATTATGAAGCTAAACATAATTAGATTACATATTAGAAAATTAAAGTAGTACATAGGTATAATATCTAAATAGTGAAATATAAAATATATATTAAAATGTTTCTTGTTCTGGTTTAACATTGTTATAATTTCAGTTTTTTTAGTGAAATAAAATGTTATTTTCTAACTTTAGTTCTAGAAAACTTTCATAAATAATTTAAAAACATCTTATAATTTGGTTTTTTATTAACATCAGACTACTAATGTTAGTGGAATATCATTTACTTTTGATAATAATTATTATTTTTAAGTAGGTAGGTACTTCAAAGTGTTACCTATGCTTAATAAAACATTTTTATTGAAATAAACTGTAAATTTCCAACTTTAGTTACATAGAACCTTTATAAATAACTTAAAGACATCTCATATTTCCATCTTTTATCAACTTTAATCTACTAATATTAGTGGAACATCATTTACTTGATAATTATGACTCTTGAGTAGGTATCCTACTTCAAGATTTTATGTTTTACCAAATGAAGCTTTTTTCTTAGTAAAACAAAATGCAAATTCCTAACTTTAGTTATATATAACCTTTATACATAACTTAAAGACATTTTATATTTCCATCTTTTATCAACGTTAATCTACTAATATTAGTGGAACATCATTTACTTTTGATAATTATGACTCTTAAATACCCTACTTCAAGATTTTATGCTTAACAAAATGAAGCTTTTTTCTTAGTAAATTAAAATTCAAATTCTTAACTTTAGTTACATACAACCTTTATAAATAACTTAAAGACATCTTATATTTCCATCTTTATCAACTTTAATCTACTAATATTAGTGGAACATCATTTACTTTTGATAATTATGACTTTTAAGTACCCTACTTCAAGATTTTATGCTTAACAAAATGAAGCTTTTTTCTTAGTAAAATAAAATGCAAATTTCTAACTTTAGTTGCATAGAATCTTTATAAATAATTTAAAGGCATCTTATATTTCCATCTTTTATTAACTTTAAGCTACTAATATTAATTGGAACATCAGTTACTTTTGATTATTAGTCTGAAGTAAGCCCTATCTATGTCTTGTTTCGCTGATGCGTTAAAAACGTCTAGGCGGCCATGAAATGTAAAAAGAACGTAGTAATGGCCTCTACACTTACAAAATGTCAACTACGTAAAAAATAGATTATTAGGTACTATCTAATTATTAAAAACTGAATCGACAACAGAAAAGTATACCTAGTGTATAGTATAAAAATGGCTTTAGACTTAACAAAATACGGATTGTGTAGTTTGTGCAAAGAATATTCAGACATTAAAAAATACCATCGTCAGCTTCCCTATTTATCAAAATGCATTGAAGATCTTAACTACGAAGAAACCACGGATGAAAAACTGTTTACAAGAATCCAAGAATATCTAGTAAAATCTTCAAGTAAATTTAATAAAATATCTAAATTCAAATTAAATAAACTTGTGTCTAAATATTTTATATATTTTACTAAACATAGACATTTACAATATTCCGAGCAAATTTCAGTTTTAAAGTCCTATTTATTCTCCATTAAAACGAAGAAAACTTTTGTTAGAATTTGAACATCACTTAAATTTAGTTACAAACATTTGTTATTAAATTTCTTATTTAGTATTAATGTAATAAATAATTTTTTAAACATTTGACAAATCAAATTTGCATAAATTTTTATTTTTATAAGCAAAAAATATTCACATTAATATGCTTTATAAGTAAAAAAATGGTAATAATTCTACATAAATAAGGCACTGTAATTCCCGGTCATTATTTTGAATATTTTGACGTTTCAAATGTGACAGGGAAATTTCCAGTGTAATTTCGCCGGAAGTGTTAGTGGATGAATATTTCCGGAAATTTTGTCGTTGCCATGGAGATGATTGTAAATAAAAGCTTCTGATTGGTTGGAAAGAGTAGGTTCAAAATTTTCAATAAATTACTCCTGCATCAAAATAACCAGATATTTTTTTCATTTAACGTTTTTTTTTTACAAATTGCAATCGTTTGTTTTCATATTTTACGAAAATGCTCTCCTCCAGCAGAGTCGGGTGTTTTTTGCGAAAATATGAAAACAAACTCTTCAATTAAAAAAAAAACACATTATATTCAAAAATAATTTTTAATTTTAATACACTTGTGCAATTACCCCCAAAAATTTTCAAGGGATTTTTGTTACATTTATTTGTGTTTGATACTAACAATAAATTTCAGTAGAATTAGCTAGAATTCATGTAATGTTTATGGGCAAAAATGCCTATTTTATAAACAGCTCTTGGATTAGTTTAACAAATCCTAGAAAGGCGAAAAGTTAATAAGTAAAAAAATATTTTTTTCATTTATTATTTATTAACACAATTAATTACCCAATTGCATATGTGATTTATTTTAAATAAAATTTTGGACAGAACTTGGCCTATTTTAAGAGGGCCCAGATTTTTGTATAGGAACTTGTCTTTATTTTTACATAGCAAATCCTGTCTGCATTTTTAATTCTAAGACAATTATGACTTCAGAAACTCAGGTTCAATCAAATCAATGCTTCGAAAATAACCCCTTAATATACGATATTTTTGCCCCTGTTTAAGGGCGTTTCGAGTAAAGATGTTCAGTTTTCAAAATGTTTCCTTTACTTGTGCCGCAAAAACTACTTACATACCCTATTTCAACCCAGTTTCTACTCCCTTAGGAAGGAAACGTAATTTTAATGAGTCATTGACTGACTGAGTTAGTCAGTCAGTTAGTGGTAGAATTTGGCGATTTTCAAAATCGAATATCTCACTTGACATAAATTTCTCACAGGTAATGGAATGTGAATTTATATACCAAATCTCATACCTTTATGTGAAACAATAACAAAGTAACTTAAAAGGGGGGAAAATACGCTATAACGTTTCGTATAATAAACACACTGCATTCGTCAGGTCGGATAACATCCGATGTTTTAATTTATCTCCCGCAGAAAAATCTCAAAATGAATAAGTGGCAGGTGTCAACCCATGATGTATCCAACAGCTTATAAGTTAGTTGATATAATTCAATATCTTTTCGCCATCTGCATGGGCAAAATCTATCAGCAGGTGGTATCTTATTAATACTACAATAGAATAATCTTAACCATATAGGTATAGAGTTTTTTACTGGACCACATGCAGAGATTTATTGACTACTGAAAATAATTTTTTAGTAAGTTATTATAAAGCGTTTTCTATCGCGTGCATTAGGAAAAGTAATAGGACTGTTTTTTTCACAGAGCACTTAAAGATACTGTAGGGTTAATAGAGCGGATAAATCAAAAAGCTTGGTGCCTCTCCAGAGGGACCGTAAAGAAATGTATGAGTGGCACTGTGTTGCTCTATTTTGCGCTGCTACAGTATACAGATTGGAAAGCGAGAAATACTTTCTGGCTTAGACAGGGAATCAGAGCTTTTTCGAAACTACTGTGGCTATAAATTTAATGTGCTTCTGCCAGTTAAGGTTATTCTCGAAAAAACGCCCAAAAGGTTAAATGACTTTTTGTTCTGCAGAAATTTGTTGCTCATAAGTAAGGTTATATTTTTTTCTAATCTTTAAAAAGAGGTCTAAAACACAAAAAACACTTGAAAAAAAAAACGGCAAAATGGAGAAAATTTGTTTTTAATTTTCTAAAAGTATATTTATCATGAAAAGATCGTAAACGTGACGTTTTTTAATAACTTTAAAGAAACATAATTTTCTTAAAATCAACCATTAATTACGAATCAAAAGTAAGCTTTGCAAAATTAAAGATGGCGGGTCAAAAATGAAAAACTAAATCTTAAAATTCTTTTAATTTACGCCAGATTTGGTACATAGGCATGGGGGTTTTAGGGGTCGCTAATCATGAAGTGCGGTCAGATTTTTGAAAGTTAAAATGGCGGATCCAATATGGCAGACAAGAATTTCAAAAATCATTTTGCCATGTTGGATCCGTCATTTTGAGTTTTAAAAATCTAACCCCAAATTCGTGATCAGCGACCTTTAAAAACCCTCGTGGAAATGTGGCGTAAATCAAAAGAATATTGGAATTTGGTTCGTCATATTGGACTGGCTTTCTTGAATTTTTAAAATTTTACTTAAAATTCGTAATCAGCGATCTCCCGTATACTAAATTTGGCGCAAATCAGCTGATTTAAAAAAAATATGATTTCTTTAAAGCCATAAACGAAGATCACGAAACACAACAATTTTGAGTGTTAGCTATTATTTTATTTGGTCTGATCCTAGTAAATGTACTTCTGGAAAATAAAAGTAAAGTTTTCTTATTTTTCCTGGTGTTTTTTTGTGTATTCTTGGTATTTTAGGCCTGTTTTTTAAGCTAAGGAAAAATTTGTAACCTGATTACCAAATTCTGACCACGAATTTGTGTCTGGAAGGAAAAAATACATCGAAAAGTATATATCACGTCTCTGCAGAGTAGTGTTCTTTTTGCGACTGCGAATATTACCGTTTAAAATGGATTCTGCATTACAATTACAATTTTTTTAGTCAGGGTTGAAGAATGGCTTGAGAAACTGTAAATTAGAGTCAGTGCAAAAAGAAATAGAGTCGAAGTACTGAGCCCTGGAAACTTCAGCATTAATTTGGTAAAAACCAGAAGAATAACCATCTACAATTTTGGATATCTGTACATTTATTAGATAGGAAACTGGAGACCCAAAACAAAGATGAAGGACCGAAAAAAGAAACTCATTTTGTCAAAGGCCCTTAATACTGATATTTATTCAAGTTATGTAAAGTAAATGATAGAAAATATGCTGTGAATTTTTTGTAACAAAGCAACTGTTAGAAAAGGAAAATTACCAGGACCAGGTGGTTACTTTAACATTAATCATATGATTAATGACGATATAACCAAAAAAAAAAATCCAAACACATCTTAACGCAGTGATTCATATCGATTTCATTAATTACAATTAGATAGTTATTGCCTGCGCGTTACTTATATGTATTATCATATAACTACGTCGTCGTCCAAATGTAGCGAAGCTTATATTTCCACGGTTTTTCCTTTAAAGATTACCCTTATAGGTTTTCTCTAGAAGCTTAGAGTAGATCAACACAAAGCGCTATTCTTATACGTATACCCAAACCTTTAATTTTTCACTTTGCTCTTTTCTTGATTCTTAAATCTGTGGCTGTAGGAAACTTTTTTTTCTCCGCTTATCTTGAAGTCTGCATCTCTTGTGTCAGTAAACTGGCCCAATGAGATAACATCATAGATAAAGAAAGCATTTCATTCATAAACGCAATCGAGAGCTGCGGCCAACATGTTTGTGTTTATTATTGGCGATAGAATGGTACAAGCATAGTTTGTACTTACTTGTGTAATCCAGGAATCATATCCGTCACTTTACACACTTGGCACTGCCTTACTATTTTAATTTTTTAAAAGTACTTACACAAAACTGAAATTTATACAATTTTTACAAAAATTACCCAAACAACAAAAAACATTTAGACTAAAACGCCATATTGAATGTGTCATCTGTCGAGCGAAGCTGAAGGTGGCGGAAGTACGCTTCTACGAAAATCCGCTGTTGTCACGTTGTCGCGCCTTTATTAGTAGCTATCCAAAAAGAAAATAGTATTTTGACATCATTACTTTTCTGTGTTATACTTTATAGTAATAAATATAACAAATATTATTCACAGTTTAAAATACAATAGTAGAGCTTATTTTGATGTAATTTTAGGAATAAATTAGGTAAAATTTAATCATAATATACTATCAAGTAAATGAAACAAAAAGATACGTGGCAGCCACGCTTTACGACAAAATAGTATCTGTAGTAACTATTTTCCCGGGTTTTGGTGGATTTTATTGTTTCGAGTACAGAGGTTCATTCATCGCTAGGCAGAACCTTAGAATGTGCGTTTATGATGGCACGCTTATGCCAAATCGATGCTTTCTCCAGTTAAACTAACAGCTCATTGAACTGGCCTTTGTTTTATTGAAGGTACTCGTAGCCTAGGCATATTATGTAGGTTAAGCTTAGATAAAACAACTTTAAAGTTTAAAGTTTGGTACGTCCATTATATTAGTAAAGACAACTTTTCTTTCATTAAACAAGTAGAACGTAAGGATAAATTGTACTTGACCATTTTTATTAAGTAAATTAAAAGCGACATTAAAAATGCATTGTCGGCATTGTAAAGCCTGGACTCGTTTTCGGTCCAATTACTTTCTGCAGGTGGCCAAACCACGAGTAAATTTCTTGAACACCGTTAATAATTATTTATTGTTTCACACCAGTAATCAAAGATTTAAACATCATTTGTCTCAATGTTCTTTTTTTCTAGAGTTAAAAGTTTTAATGTTAGTGAATATTATCAAGTCCTATAAAGCAGAAATACTATCACGTTTTTAGTAGCCTGGAAAAATGATGTTATTTGTTTTACTGATACAACATCTTCTTCTTGCGGTGCCATACTCTATTTTAGAGTGTAGGCGCCCTCTCGCACATATCTGTGTTGCGTACCAACTAGACACACATATATTTGCCTTCTGTGAGGTGATGAGCTATGAAAAAGTCCAATGGACAGTGCGGGGATCGAACCCGGGTCTTCACGTCTAAGAAGCTGGTACGCTGCCACTACACCAATTCGCCACATATTGATACATGCAACGCCTTTTATATCATTTGTGCTTGCATCTATTTAATTATTATTGAAATTTGGAGCAAAACCTTTTTGGAAACCCCATATTTTTTTGTAATTTGGGGCCGAATATACAAATATTTCAGTCTTGCTCGAAAAGCAAAAACTAAAGTAAGTGGAAATATTATTTGCAATATAGGTATTTAACTATATTTTAAGAAAACACCATGAGATTTTTATTTACTTATAAGTTCTTCTAAAATTAAAGTTTAAGTCAATATATTATCCTTTATTACCAACTTAAAGAAGATTAAATTTTTACGAGAAATCGTTAAAATCAAATAAATCATGGGCACAATAAACTGTTTTTATCTGTAGTAGTATAGGTCAGACTTAACTTTTTTTAATAAAATTTTTATTGCAGCTTTTTATTTCCCAATAACGTTAAGTGAAATACAAACTTTCAAGCTGGTATATAAGTGACCCGGTTAAGGAGTAAAACCAATGAAAATAAGAATTTGTTCTAGTAAACAATGTCCTTTGATATTAAGTAATGAGTAAATAAGCAATAATGCTGATATGATCGTTCACTAGCAATTTGACCTGATGTCACAACATTTTTAAGTCTTTAAGAAAAATGTTGTTACTAACCAGGTGACAAATGAACTTATGATACAGAGACAGAAAATATTTTTGGGGCATGTATTGTATATGGGCTCAAATTTTTTTTTGCAAAAAAAATAAGATTAGAAGTTTAAGTAAGCTTTTATAGTAGCCCTTAAGACAACATTTCAATTTATTTTTAACTAAAGGAATGGTATTGACAAAATTACAAGATATATCAGTGAAAACACATGTAAAATTTCTGTGTTCTTTAACAACAACGACAGTACCAAAGTTCTTTCTGACTTGCATTTACGATACAAGTCATCATAAGTCTTTTTATTATCTTTATCTCCCATCGTATTATTTTTTTAATTTCTAATGATATATAGTCGCTTGCAACGAAAAATTTATCAAGATTTTCTGGCATCAATAATTGAGCCAGCGTTTAACAACTAGGGTTTGTTGGAACCTCTTTAGATCCTCTGCGAAACTTTCTGATCTGTTAATGACTGTCAGTCATTAATAGGTCAAACCCATTAAAATAGTAGCTTAAATCATAAACTGTAATTTTTTGAAACACTTGACTTTTGTGTGAGTGCAATATTCTAGAAAGGCAATCCTCCTAAGTTAAATTCTTTTGTCTTTTTCTAGTCTAGGTAGCCAGTCATAATTATATTTTCCCAAATCCTAAAAAGTTGAAAACCCTCTTAAAAGGATTTGGTTTCTTACAAAACAAGAAAAAGATTGTAAATGATTAAACTTTTTAGTGATATGTTACTTAAATTTTTGTTAGTTGCAATGATGACAAGAATTCGGAATTTGTTATAAGTAGATCTACCTAGCCATATTTTACCAGATAACAATAAAATCCCTTTCGAGCCCTTTATTTTTTTTTAGTTAAAACGTTTTTTCGCTTTCAAATTTTAGAATACTATTTTGTGTCATCGGATGACAGCTTTAAATGTAATAACGTCAGCCCATCACTTCTGGTTTAACCGAAAATGGCGTGAATTTCGATATTTTATATCAAATAATCTGTATATATTTCCAGATTCAAATTCTACAAGGTATTCCTAATATAAAACCTGTATTGTGTCATATACATATCTTTAATGATTTTAGCATCATAAAAATTTAATATGCCTACTTTAACTTTTCCTAGATACTCAATCTGCTGGGCTCATAATAATACCATTTTCGAATTTTATTTTAACATAAAATTCAAAGAAAGAAAAGCAATGTAGAAAATTAACTCCCTTGTACTTTGCCAACTTTTCTTGTAATAGTTGGCCTTTTGTATATCTTTCTTATAAGCTATGTTATATTTAGGCTAAAGATAACCATCTCTATGGCAGAAACATATCCCTCTCTCTCCGAAAATTTTATAAGATACATGATTTTATTGCTGGAGAAATGTACTAACCAAAACTCTAAAAGCGTTTTTTGAAACGACCTTCTTCACACTGGTCGCATCGATAACTCGGACAATTCTTAACCGATTTTTTTTTTTTTCTTTTGTTCGTCTAAGTAGTGGCAAAGGTTAAGCATAGCCGATTTAGGCAATTTTGTTTTTTACTATTTTTTAAACTGTTAAAAAAAAA